>JAQPPZ010003359.1:0-204696 GCA_028583015.1 Wollemia nobilis
TTTTGCTCTCAAGTGTTAGAAAAATTAACCCAGATTTCACGCCTGTGCCCAACTATGCTCCGAACCTTGGGCGAAACCGGATTGCGCTCCAGACATGGGCGAAGTCAGACTGTGCTGCCGCAGTCCGGGATCCCGACAAAGGGCTGACATGATGCCGCACCTACCCTCTGACAGATGTGACGCTAGTGCGGCGATTGGTCAAAAACCCTAGTTGAGGGCCTGTCAGAACCTGTCAGAGGACAAACCCCAATCCTCCTCTTCTCGCGGCTATATAAGGAGTCTCGGGTATTTCAGATAAAAGAAGCGTAAGAGGAAGAAAAAGAGAAGGAGCAAGAAGGAGCAGAGGCAAAGAAAAGTATCTCAGCGAGCAGTTTGACTCAGCTGATTAATGTCTGAGCAGCCGACTCGACATTTTGTCTGTTTAACTTATCCTGCAGTGCAGCCTGCAGATGATTGTAATTTCCTCGGTTGAGGAACTCTGTAACCCCCGTTTAATATAAATAAAGTTTGCTGTTTGTTTTAGGCACCTTTAGGGTTTGCAGTTTGTTGCTCTCTGTTCCGGCGTTTCTCTCCTCTCATTCGGGTCTTGCCAAGCCAGGCAAACCTAGCGGCATCCGCGGAAGACGAAGAACTTGAAGGCCAGAGTTGGCCAAGTCTGAAACTTGCAAGTCGTCGTCGTGCGAAGTTGGTCGCCAAGCGAAGTTCGTCACTTCGCTGTGACAGTCGTGCTTCGGCAGCAAAAAAAAAAGGTGAAGCTAGCACTTCGGCACAGTTGGTGCGAAGTGTGCACTACGCAGCGACTATCGCACTTCGATGCAGTTCGTGCGAAGTGCGCACTGCGCAGCGACTGTCGCACTTCGGCACGATTCGTGCGAAGTGCGCACTACGCAGCGACGGTCGCACTTCGGCACGATTCGTGCGAAGTGCGCCATCGCGCGGCGACCGTCGCACTTCGACACGGTTCGTGCGAAGTGCGCCGTCTGCGCTGCGACAGCCGCACTTCGGCCGGTGAAGCGGCGAAGCTCGTTCTGAGCTCGTCCGTCTTCCTCCCCTGTTGTGCGCGCTGCGCAATCCAGCTTCGGCGCTCGGACTTCGGCGACGGTTTAAAAAAAAAAAGAAAAAAAAATTCTTTCAAATTGGTATCAGAGCTGATAGTGCCGTGACACGGAGATAGAAGCATGGCTTCCGAGAGAAACTCGCTGCAGTTGCAGATCCCACGATTTAACGGCAAGAACTACGATTACTGGAGCATCCAAATGAAGATCCTGTTCGGATCTCAGGAGCTATGGGAGTTAGTCGAGAACGGCTACCTAGAACCGGCAGATGCAGCAGCACTGGCCGCCCTCTCTCAAGCGAGACAAGGATCTGTTGAAAGAGCACAAGAAGAAGGACCAGAAGGCCCTCTTCTACATCATGCAAGCGGTTGAGGAGACCATCTTCCCGCGGATTGCATCAGCCACCAAGGCCAAGCAGGCACGGGAAACCCTAGCAAGTTCGTATCAGGGCACCGACAAAGTGAAGTTGGTGAAGCTGCAGATGCTCAAGAGACAGTTTGAGAACCTGCAGATGAGCGAGTCCGAGTCGATGAGCGACTTCTTCACCCGAACGATTGACATTATCAACCAGATGCGGTTGAATGGAGAAAATGTCCGGAGCCAGAGAATCGTGGAGAAGATTCTCAGAAGTTTGCCTGCGAAGTTCGACTCGGTTGTGATAGCAATCGAAGAGTCGAGGGATTTGACAACCCTCTCGATAGACGAACTCATGGGTTCATTGCAGACCCATGAACAGAGGCTGAGCCGTTCATCTCAGACCTCTCTGGAGCAAGCATTTCGGGCTCAAGCCTCAGTCCGAGACAGCGGCAGACAAGACTCCCACCACAGCGCTTCTAGTTCTCAAGGAGGGAGAGGCAGAAGCAGGCGTGGGAGAAGTAACAAGCAAGGAGGGAGATCAAACCCTCATGACGCTGAGCCAAGTTGCAACTTTCATCGACAAGGAGGAAGAGGCACTGGCAGAAATCAGCAAGGAAGCTCTCAGCGGAAGAAGGACATGTCAAAGGTCCAATGCTACTACTGCAGCAAGTTCGGCCATTATGCCTCACAATGCAAGAAGAAGATGGCGAACGAGAATCAACAGCAAGCCCATTATACGGAGGAACCCGAAAATGCGGCAGGAGGAAATGTATTGTTGACTTGCAGTATTGAAGAGGAGAGCAAGAAAAACATCTGGTATCTTGACAGTGGTTGCAGCAACCACATGACTGGGAACAGAGAGATGTTCTCACAACTGGATGAAACAGTCCGGTCCGAAGTCAAGATGGGGAACAACAACAAAGTTCCTGTGATGGGGAAAGGCAAGATCCTCATCCGCACCCGGCACGGTGAAAGAAAAACAATTCAAGATGTTTTTTATGTGCCTGGGTTGAAGCACAATCTGCTAAGTGTTGGACGACTTGTGCAGAAGGGGCACACTATACTGTTCAAAGACGGTGTCTGCTCCATCGGAGACAAAGTCCATGGACAAATTGCAGCTGTGTCCATGACGAAAAACAAAATGTTTTTCGCTATAGATTCAGAATGAATCTTTGATGTCTCTGAGTGCGGTTGAGAAGGATGCTACCGGTTGTGGCATCTCAGATTCGGTCACCCGAGCTTCGGTGGCTCGAATCAAGCTGCACAGGATGCGAATGGTGAAGGGTCTACCCTTGATAGAGCAACCGAACCAAGTGTGTGAAGGTTGCCTAGTCGGCAAGCAGCACAGGGATGCATTCCCTATAGGACAGTCTTGGAGAGCATCACGGCCATTGGAGCTGGTGCACTCAGACATTTGTGGTCCGATGCAGACCACCACATTTGCCGGCAACAAATACTTCTTGACGTTCATTGATGACTTCAGCCGGAAGACTTGGATTTATGCCATCAAGCTGAAGTCAGAGGCATTTGCCAGATTCAAGGAGTTCAAGGCTCTGGTTGAGAAACAGAGTGGTTATTATGTGAAGACTCTCAGAAGTGATGGAGGTGGAGAGTACATCTCCAACGAATTCCACAACTTTTGCAAGCAACATGGAATTCGAAGGCAGTTCACTGCCAGATACACGCCACAGCAGAATGGCGTAGGCGAGAGGAAGAACCGAACCATCATGGAAATGGCACGAAGCATGATGAAGGCGAAGGGATTATCGCATGAATTTTGGGCAGAGGCTGTAACATGTGCAGTCTACTTGCTGAACAGATGTCCCACCAAAAGCGTGAAGGACAAAATCCCTCAGGAGGCCTGGAGCGGAGTGAAGCCAAGTGTGGCTCACTTGCGTGTGTTCGGGTGCATAGCATATGCACATGTTCCAGAAGAGAAGCGACAGAAGTTGGATGATCGAGCGGAGAAGTGCATTTTCACAGGGTACAGTGAGCAGGCGAAGGCATATAGGCTGTACAACCCTATGACGAAGAAGCTCATCATCAGTCGTGATGTGAAGTTTCTTGAAGATCAAGCCCGGAACGGGAAGTCCGAGACTGGCCAGTTAAAGCCAGCAGAAGTTCAGTCTATTGACTTGGAAGAAGGAAGTGTGCAGCCACCTGCAACTTCCAGCATCAACAGCGGTGCCAGCAGTAGCACAGCCACTCCATCACGGTCGCCTCCACTTGTAAGCAGAATTCAAAACCTGAGGACACCTGCGAAGACTCGGAGCTTGCAAGACATTTACGAGGCAACCCGAACCCACATAGATGAAGAGCACTCTGACTTTGCATTCTTTATTGAAGTTGATCCAATAGAGTTCGAAGATGCAAGTCAGAATCGAAAGTGGGTGCAGGCGATGGATGAGGAGATAGCGACCATTGAAAAAAATGAAACATGGCAGGTGACGAGATCTTCCGACGGGGAAGAAGACCATTGGGGTCAAGTGGGTGTATAAGACAAAGTTCAACGCCCAAGGAGACATTGACAAGCACAAAGCCAGATTGGTGGCGAAGGGTTACAAGCGAAGTCGGGCATCGATTACCATGAGGTATATGCACTGTAGCCCGACTTGACACGGTCGGGATGATCCTGGCATTGGCAGCCCAACAAGGTTGGAAGATGTACCAAGATGGATGTCAAGTCAGCCTTCCTCAACGGAGTGTTGGAGGAAGAGGTCTACATAGACCAGCCACCGGGTTACGAAATTGAAGGCCAGGAGGGCAAAGTCCTGAAGCTAAAGAAGGCCTTGTACGGTTTGAAGCAGGCGCCCCGAGCTTGGTACAATCGGATTGACAGCTATTTTTAGGAGAATGGGTTTCAGAAATGCCCATATGAGCACACCCTGTACATGAAGACAAATGCAGCAGGTGAGCTCATTATCGTCTGCCTGTATGTGGACGATCTGATTTATACTGGCAACAGCAATGTCCTGTTCGACCAATTCGGAAACAGACCATGAAGAAGGAGTTCGAGATGACGGACTTAGGGTCGATGAAGTATTTTCTCGGCATTGAAGTTGACCAATCGGCGGATGGCATCTTCATTTCTCGAGGGCAAGTATGCGAAGGATGTCCTGAAACACTTCAAGATGGAGGACAGTAAACCTGCCATCACACCTACAGCCACGAGTTTGAAGGCGAGCAAGTTGGATACGAGGAGGAATGTCGACCCAACCTCGTTCAAGAGGCTAGTTGGCGATTGATGTATTTGACTGCAACTCGGCCAGATCTGATGTTCGGAGTCAGTCTGATCAGCCGTTTCATGGAGACTCCGAAAGACACGCACTGGCAAGCAGGCAAGAGGATCTTGCGCTATGTCAACGGGACACGAAACCATGGCCTATTTTATGCCAGACAAGACCAGTTGGAGCTAGTGGGCTTCACGGACAGTGACTAGGCTGGCAGTACCGATAATCAGAAGAGCACCTCCGGGTATGCTTTCCATCTCGGATCAGGGGCAGTATCATGGGCGTCCAAGAAACAACCCATCGTTGCGTTGTCCACAGCCGAAGCAGAATATGTCGCCGCCACGTCAGCCGCATGCCAGGCAGTTTGGCTGCGAAGAGTTCTGAGTGAACTGAACTTTCCTCCGGATGGTGCGACAACAATTTTCTGTGATAACAATTCGGCCATTGCACTCTCAAAGGATCCTGTGTTCCATGGCCGGACGAAGCACATAGACATCCGGTATCATTTCATCAGAGAGCTGGTGAAATTTGGCGAAGTACAACTACAATTTTGCAGGTCCAAGGAGCAGTTGGCTGACATCTTCACGAAGCCTTTGAAGGAGGAAGACTTCAGCAGATTGCGAGAGCGACTTGGAGTCAAAGCGCTCGTGAAATCAGGCTTAAAGGAGGGTGTTAGAAAAATTAACCCAGATTTCACGCCTGTGCCCAACTGCGCTCCGAACCTTGGGCGAAACCGGATTGCGCTCCAGACATGGGCGAAGTCGGACTGCGTTGCCGCAGTCCGGGATCCCGGCAAAGGGCTGACATGACGCCGCACCTACCCTCTGACAGATGTGACGCTTGTGCGGCGATTGGTCAGAAACCCTAGTTGAGGGCTTGTCAGAACCTGTCAGAGGACAAACCCCAATCCTCCTCTTCCCGCGGCTATATAAGGCGTCTCGGGTATTTCAGATTAAAGAAGCAGAAGAGGAAGAAAGAGAGAAGGAGAAAGAAGGAGCAAGAGGCAAAGAAAAGTATCTCAGCGAGCAGTTTGACTCAGCTGATTAATGTCTGAGCAACCGACTCGACATTTTGTCCGTTTAACTTATCTGCGGTGCGGCACTGCGAGATGATTGTAATTTCCTCGGTTGAGGAACTACGTAACCCCGTTTAATATAAATAAAGTTTGTTGTTTGTTTTAGGCACCTTTAGGGTTTGCAGTTTGTTGCTCTCTGTTCCGGCGTTTCTCTCCTCTCATTCGGGTCTTGCCAAGCCAGGCAAACCTAGCGGCATCCGCGGAAGACGAAGAACTTGAAGGCCAGAGTTGGCCAAGTCTGAAACTTGCAAGTCGTCGCCGTGCGAAGTTGGTCGCCAAGCGAAGTTCGTCACTTCGCTGTGACAGTCGTGCTTCGGCAGCAAAAAAAAGGCGAAGCTAGCACTTCGGCACAGTTCGTGCGAAGTGTGCACTGCGCAGCGACTATCGCACTTCGGCACAGTTCGTGCGAAGTGCGCACTGCGCAGCGAAGGTCGCACTTCGGCACAGTTCGTGCGAAGTGCGCACTGCGCAGCGACGGTCGCACTTCGGCACAGTTCGTGCGAAGTGCGCACTGCGCAGCGACTGTCGCACTTCGGCACAGTTCGTGCGAAGTGCGCACTGCGCTGCGACAGCCGCACTTCGGCTGGTGAAGCGGCGAAGCTCGTTCTGAGCTCGTCCGTCTTCCTCCCCTGCCGTGCGCGCTGCGCAATCCAGCTTCGGCGCTCGGACTTCGGCGGCGGTTTAAAAAAAAATTCTCTCATCAAGTTTTATTTTATATACTAGATCCTAACATGAATAGGTCAATTTTTTCCTGTGTAATGTTTGATTTACAAATATTATGTGCGAGGAACATGGTGTTCTAATGCAACCTGTTATCTTTGTTAAAATCTCACTGAACTGTAGCAATTCTACAAGATTGAAATCCCTTCCACAGAGGAAATCTCGTGCAATTGTTGGTGGACATCAATTTATCTACGCCTTCTCTGAAGCTTCGAAGATTTTGACATCTACTGTTGTTAACTCGTGATTGAAAACGTAGACACAGTTAAAGTCAAATGTTCACATTTTCTTGATGAATGTGGAAAATGGTTGAATCCAAAAGTTTGTAGGAAAATAAATAACTGGTTAATTCCTATAACTTCTTTCCACG
This sequence comes from Wollemia nobilis, assembly GCA_028583015.1. Lineage (NCBI taxonomy): Eukaryota > Viridiplantae > Streptophyta > Pinopsida > Araucariales > Araucariaceae > Wollemia > Wollemia nobilis. Next base: position 6,808 of record JAQPPZ010003359.1, read on the forward strand.
TTAATATTGTTTCGAAAGGAACAGGAGGCGATTAAAAATAGTGGGCCGTTATAAAGAAATTTCAATCCACTGTAAATTTAAAAAATTATAATATATAAAATATGGGATTCCACAAGTTCTGTGATAAAATATTGAATCCGTGAAAAGCTGGCCATTAGTGGCTTGCACATATGGACGTAGCCAATTAAAAGTGCCTAGGACGCTCTTTCATTAAAGGTGCCGACAACGCTCCTTCGTCGATAGGAACAGCAATGTAGAATCGAAGGAATAATAATCTATTGCAACAACTTAAATACAAATTTTGATTAGTTTAAAAGCAGTTTTCTTAAATTTAGTGTTGTTAACATTTAATAAATACCCGTCTTCAAATGTTTTTGAAATTTAAATTAATAACAATAAATATTTATAATAATATAATACTTATAATAATTTAATACTTATAAAGTTTAAATTTATATTTTAAATATTTTAAAAAATTAATATAAATATTATTATTTTAAAAATATATACCATTATAATTATAAAAATATATATAATACATTAAGAATTTAACATAGCAAGTTATCAATCATCAAAATTGTTAAGAAGTTATTTTAATAAAATTAAATTGTATGTTTGTGCACATATATAATTAATATTATTTATATATTTTAATTATTTATTACAACTTTAATCATTTAAAAATAAAAATTTATTTTTTAATAATTATAAATTTTTTATTTTATTTTATATATAATACAAATCAAACATCTCACATGCACAAGCAGTTTAATTATTAATAGAAGTTTAATAGTTCTTTGTTCTTGAAAACTCTTGCACCAGCTAATTATTATTAATTCAAGTTACATTATTTTTATATGTTCACATTTTATAAGTAAAGTATATAACATAGTCTAGTAATATAGGGTGCTCAACGATTTGGTTTTAGTTTTTCTTTGGTTTTAGCTCTTATTCGGAAGCTCCAAAGTTTAAACGATGGTGTGGGCGAGTGTGAGGGGTGGTTGTGTGTTAAATTCACTATGGATAAGTATAGCTCCCAAATTTACGAGGGATCGACTTTACTAAGGTCATGGAGGAGAGCTTTGGTCACAGGGATTTCTCACTCTAACCAAATAAAAAAATATGGGGATGCTCACTTTAAATAAAGTTTAAAATTTATTTATAATGTGTAATTAATAGTTATTTAGTATAATTATTATTATTATTATTATTATTTTACGGTGCCGTCCCCCCCCCCCCCCCCCCCCCCCCCCCCCCCCGGCCTATAATTAAATTTTAATAAGTTTATTTTTATTGTATTTTTTACAATATTTAGTTTTATATATATTTCAATTAAAAGATTAAATAAAATATATATTGAGATATCTTATTGTATTTTATAAGTAATTGTATGAAATAGTTGTCTATGTTGGAACATCAAATTGGTATTTGGGCTATAATCAAAGAGGCACAACTCCCAAGGGTTAGGTGGATTGGTAAGTGTTTGTCTGGTTAGGCACTTATCAAGAAGAGATTTGGGTTCAAACCTTTGGGATGCCAATTTGCAAAGGTAGTAGTCTACTTTAAATCTCTTGAGTGTGTCAGATCGATGATGACGGTACAAATCTCAAGATATGGATGGTCTCCCTCTCACATCAACAATAACGAGATGAAATAGGTTTGTTGAGAGAAACACCTGTGGTTTACTAAAAATAGTGTGATTGTAACAAAAATAAAAGATAATAATCAAAGAGACATAAGTAGGATGTAAGTGACTTCATTTTATGTCCTTGATTTAAAAAAAAACTATAAAAAAACTATATTGTATAATTATCTTTGTTTTATTTATGCAATATCATGTATCATATATAGTTTTATGTTATAATTGTATATATTTTTTGTATTTATTTATTTATTTTTATTGAAATTTTTTTCATATTAGTCAAAATTTTAAAAGAAAAAATACAATATAAAGGTTAATCATGGTTTAGGTGCGTGTCTACTTAAGTCTGAACATCCAATAACCATTGAAGCTATGATAAACTTTCCTTTAATGAAGATAAAGCAAACAAAAATGCATTCATAAGACCACACAAGGTACCCATCACCAAAAATAAGCACAACCCATGTGGTCAGCATAGAGCTAACTATTCTTTTACCATTTTATCTTTATTTGTATTAATTTATTATTTAATATTATTGATCAGTTATATAACAAGAGTGTAAAGTACAAATAAATCCATAAAATTAATTGATTTATGTAAATGAAAAATTATGTCTAATCATGATAGACATTGGATATGAAAGGGGCCTTTTTTTAATATAATTTTGAGAAACAAATCCATAACTATACATATATACAATTTTATAATAACAACAAAAATAACATTTTTAATTTAATAAAAATAAAAATATTAAAATTATTATTATGCATGCATAATGAAGTTTTACATCTATTATATAAGTATAACTATTTTAATATTTGTCTTTCAATCATATGAAACTAAAGTAAAATTAAAATAATTTATAATATTTATTAGGTCATAGGATATATAGGAGAATTCTTGTAATGAAATTTATTTATATAATATGAGTTTATCCAACCAAACTTAGGGTACAAAATCATATTGTATAACTTTACCACAATTGTATTTGAATCTTAAACCTATCATTGAAAGTTACAAAAAATTTACCATTAAAGATAGTCAAGTTGTAAGTTGTAGTGAGAAATACATTTGATTATAATTATTTTTAAAGATATTATTTAATGATATTCAAACCATATGATGTAGAAAATATGTTCTACATAGTGCCTTGATGCTTGGTAGTTTTCATTAATTTTTAGAGAAAATGCAAAGAATGAATTTTACAACATAATATTATAAATAAATCTAATAATTAATAAAAATTTATTGTATTTTTTTGTTTATATATTTTAATATGAAAATGATCTTTCTATTAACCCACTACCTATATCTAAAGAGATAATGTAACTATTTTGATTGATCTTATTTATTAGAGTAATTAAAAGTGTAACTTATTTTTCACTATCAGATAAATATGAGGTTTTCTATGATTGTTGGTTGCAGATTTTTCCCCAAATTAAGAAAGTCAACATGGAGTTTCAATACCTTTTTCAACTTATGAACCAGAACACAACGCGGATCATGGATCCTACCCCCCCCCCCCCCTCCTCTCTCCCTTCTACATTATTTTCTCCTTTTTTTTTTGTTTGCTTATTCATTCATATTATGTCATATATATGTGATGGGATATGTTTTGTGGGTGGGGGGGGGGTTTTTTTCCCTTTTTGTAATATTTTTTTTGTTTTTTTGGGGGTGTGTTAATCCCCCCCCTTTTTGTATGACTAAGCTTAATTAATACAATTTTGGCTTTTTCATTCAAAAAAAAAGTGTAACTTTTATGGATATACTTATAAAAAAATCTAGTTTTTAATTAATAATTTAACTCTCAAAGGAGAATTCAAAAAATAACATCCAAACTTAAATATAATATTAACTAAGGATTTGGTCACATGCAAGTCACCTACTCATTATTAATATTTTTCTATCAAAATGATGATTTGGCATTGGTTTCTTTACATCAAACCAATATTTAAGTCCAAAATATAGATATGAGTGCAGTTGTAGTTGGAAGCAAGTGTGAGAATGAGTTGAGAGTGAGTATAGCTAAAATTGAAAGTGAGTGCAAGTGCAAACCAAGAGTGCATGCAACTAAAACCAAAAGTGAGTGTGATCACAAGCTGAAAGTGAGTGCAGTTGTAACTGAAAGCGAGTGCAAACATGAGTTGGTAGTGATTGTAGCTACAGTAATAAGTGAGTGCAAGCATGCATGGGGAGTGAGGAGGAAGTGTGAGTAGGGAATAATAAATTAGAAAGCAAAATGTGGTCAAGGAATAAGTTTCACTTCTTGTTCTAGATCTTAGGAGAATTTAAAGGATTCATTTGAAGAAAAACTAGGTAACATGGAAAGAAAGTCATTTGTGGAAGTCCTTACTAAAAGTATGAATGTCCAAGTTGAAAGTATGAATACCATAGCTAGCAATATGAGAAAGAGTGAATCTCTAGAAAACACAGTGCAGGTAGCAAATTCTACACCAAAAGTAATTATCAAGGATGAGATGATTGAGCATGATATACTAGTTCTTAAAACTAGAGGGTTAGTATGTAAGTTTCATGGATATTGACCAGGTTTTTTTGAGATTAAAAATTGTATCAAGAGGAAGTGGATATTGAATTCAAATTACTCCATGAATTTTTTTCCAAAAGGGTTTTTCCTCATTATTTTTTCCAGTTCATAAAAAAAGGATAAAATAATGTATGGACGCCCATGGTTTAGGGGTAAACATACATTATATTTTATACCTTGGAGCAAGAATTTTTTGTGGATACAAAAACTATTAAAAGGCTTCTGGTATGGATTAGGCTTTTTATATTTTCTTATCAACTCATAAATAAGGAATTTTTGAAGAATATTGGTAAAACTCTAGGTGAATTCATCCTAGAGGGACCAACTACTAAGGAGAGAAGGCATGTTTTATACACTTAAATATATGTTGCCATGGATACTTCTAAAACTTTACCGCAATCCATTAGGATTAAATCTAAATCAAGACAATGAGATCAGCAAGGGAATTATGAAAACATTACATTTCAATGTCGTAAATATCATGAAACTGGGTATATGACAAGAGAATACAAAGTGAAAATGGAGGAAGAGATGGAAATTTTTGGGCATGAGGGTAGGTTTAGTTTGGAAAAAGAGATCATATCACAAGGATTTTCCACTCCTAAGAAAGTGACTAGAAAAATCTCTCTACATCATTAGATGGCAAAGGCCATTATAGTTCAATCGAATAAACCATTAGAAGAAAAATGATATGGGAGATAAGGAAGAATGAAAAAATAGAAGAGAATGATAAAGATGAGCATGTTGGCAAGAAAGGAAGAAGGAGAGGAAGGCCATAAAAGCAAGAACAAAGAGAAAAAGAAACTCAAATATATATATATATATATATTAAGCAAAAAACTCTTTGTGGGGCCGCCTTGGTTTGAGAGACCACGAACAAGGGGTTCTACAATGTCAAAGTCACCCGGGAGTCGCACCCGACCCTGCCCGCACCAACATTATCAATTGGATTTTGGGTACCCAATTCAGATTTTTGGTAGGGTGGAGATTCGAACCTGAGACCTCCCTTGGAGGATTGTCCTCTCCTCTCCAACTCACCTACAACACCTGGGTATTATGTTTTAAATATTTTAAAATGTTATAATATAATTAACATAACTTTAAAACATTTTATATTATTATAAAAATATATTATTAAAATTTAAAAATATATGATTTGTTAAATATTGAGAAATTCAAATAAGAGTGTAATTAATGATTAAAATTAGTAAAAAATATTTAATAAAATTAAGTTGTATAATTAACAATATTTATATATATTATTTTTATTATAATTTAAATAATTGAAAAAAATTAAATAGTTATAATTATTTATTTATATATAATTATATTTTTTAGATTCAAACATCTTACATATATACTGCATGCATAGTTGTCCATTTGAAATCTTTTACACCATTCCCATCCCAACCATTATTAACACATACCACACACATCGTGGTTTGAACCTTGCACCTTCCCATCCAAACCATTATTAACACATACCAACACATCCTGATTTGAAAATTGCACCTTGTAAAAAAAGCCAAAGCTCAAATCATTGTGTTATCCCTCTCCACTCTACATAAATTGATTATTAGTAATTCAAGTTATGTTATTTTTATATGTTTAAATTAAATATTTCTTTATAAATGAAATAAATAACATCATTAATTATGTGAAGTGCTCACCCAAATAAAGTTAAAAAATATATATATGATATGTAATTTAATACTTACATAAGCATTGGAAGGGAAAATTAAGGCATTGGTGGGTGGACAAAGTACTTTCTTATTGTAGAATTGAAGATGATATTGTTGCCCCAAAAGGGTCTAAGGGAGATGCTTTCAAATCCTCTTTCAGATAGATAAATTTTATTTGTAGGTTTGTTGAAGGAAAAATTTCCAACAGATATTGTTGAAACACAAAAAAAACTACACTAAAAATACTCTTTATAATTGTTGAAAAAAATCAATATCTCAAAGAGTCAATGGATGCTTGTCACAATCAGAGTCAAAGCCAAATAACATCATTGAGCAAAGTATAGTAGAAGAAATGGTCTTATATAAAACCAATCATAACCTAATTTGTAAATTCATGAGTATTCACCGTACCCTATTTTTTTGCATTCATGGGTTCAACAAAACTAAGAGTCTCTTGGTGAGTATTCTTTGTGGTTCAACAAAATAGAGCTTTCAAATAAAAAAGAGGAATCATGATCGAGTAGGATTACTTGTTTAGTCTTAGAGAGTGGCATTTGTTCCCCATTGTTATCCTAGTTTGGGTCCAATTGTATGCACTTCCAATGGAAATTTGAGGTAAGCAAGTATTGAAAATCATTGATAATTTCCTTGGAAGATATTTGGGTGTTTCTAGACACAATGGAAGGAAAAACAACCATTTATGCTAGTTTATGTATGAAAATAGATCTTAGCCAACATTTTTTGGTAGAGGTGGAACTTGAACTTGTAGGACTATCTTGGATTCAATAACAAGATTATGAGGTATTACACTTCAGGTGTTGATTTTGCCATAAATATAGATATTTGGCTAAGTCATATCCAAACAATATGATCACAAAAATAGAGGCTCCTTCGGGAATACCAAATCTTCCTCAAGAGGATAAGCCTATAGTAAATAAATAAGTATCCAACATTTCATAAGGAGGAGAAGCATGTGATATGGTTTTGAACAACCCAAAATAAGGAGAACGCAGAAGAAAAAATATGGTAAAGAGCAAACCTAGTCTAAGACCTCAAATAGGTATGATATCTTCAAGATACCAATGGAGAAAAAAGAAGAAAAACTCATGGAAGGAGTGGATGAAAATAATGAAAACAATAACAACCATGTTCAAGCCCTATTGATCCTCCTATCCTAGAGTAGGTAATAGAGAGTAGTGAGTTATCATAATCAGATATTACAATGGCATTGATAGTTCATAAACAAGAGTAACTGATAATAAAAGTTGGCATTATGGGTGTGGCAAAAAATAGAGAAAAATCAACTCTACTCTTAAAGGAAAGTAAAACATATTTTTTTGCTGATCCATGAGATAAATATTTTTGGATTTCATGTATAAAATAATAAATAGAATTTAAAGGGTGTTGGTCACATGGAAGTGGCTACCTAAATGGCATAAGGGAAGATAGTTAAATTTTGGAACTCTCTTGAATGGATGATAATAGAACTTAAATCTTGGAGGGGTGTCATCACATCACATTTTAGGAACAATGTGACAAGTGGACAAGTTTTAATCATAAATTTGTATGGAATTCAAAACCTAGATAGTTAGTATGAAAAAACCCTACAACCAACACTTAGAGATGAGCATTCTCATCCCATCCATTATCCCTAGTAAGGTCGAGAGCTAAAATTATCAATAGAGGATTGACACATAATCACACACATGTTGCAAGTTGAAACTTAAACCTCTCAAAAAAAATCCAAACCCTAAACCTAGGGATAAGCATTCCCATCCCATCCATGACCCCTCGTAAGGTTGAGAGATAAAAGTATTAATAAAATATTAACACACAGTCTCACACATGTTGTGATTTGAACCATAGATATCTCAAAGAAGAGCCAAATATTGAACTATTGTATTGTGCTATCCCTAGACTAAAAATAAATTTAATATTATAACAATATTTATGAACTACTTAATATATATTAATTTTACTTTTTAAGACTAATTTTTTCATTTTAAAAATATTAACTCAAAAAATCAACAAAATAATAAAAATAAAATTTAAAAATTTTCAATAGTATTAGCTCAACCATTAATTTCTTAGACATTATGGAAGAATCCAATATTTAAACCTTGCTAAAAGATATAATCATAAGTAATCATGCTATAATAATAATATAACCATTTTACTGCTATATGAGCAATTAAAAACAAACTACACAAGTGAAATTATTTGAATATTCACCTATTTCAACTAAAATTATATTTATAATAAAAATCAATAATAAAAATTTATTTCTTTATTATTATATATCTAATTTAAAGAGACAAATCAAAACTATGTGAATGAAATCATTTGAATATTCACCTATTTCAATTAAAATTATATTTATAAAAAAAAAAATTAATAATTAGAATTCATCTTTTCTAAGGTAATAAATAAAAATAGTTAAAATAATTTTTAGGAGGATGAAGACCTAAAACCTCACAAAATTAGGAGGACTATAATGCCAGCACTTCCATTAAAAAATTTACCAACCTAACTAAAGATTGTAATGATAACAACTCAAATTCACGGCGATTAAAATTTAAGAGAAAAAAAAATCCAAATCAACATATATAAACGTTGCATTACATCAATGTTTTTATAAATTAAAATATATATTTCCTCGAATACCCAACTCTTCATCAACATATACAAATGTTACATCAATACTTTTATAAATTAAAAATATATATTTCATGACATACCCAACTCTTCAAATTTGACTACTGCTGGTTAAAACAGGGACCATGTTTAAGGCACTTTGCATATCACACAGCTGAGTACTAGTTCAAACTATTCTGGACAGGGTCCGATTCCTTTGTCCTGTTGCGCGCATTCTTACTGTTTTGTTTCCTCCTACATAAAAAAACGGAAGAAGACTCCGTGACACACTGATAAGATCAAACCCCTCCTCGTTCTCAGCTTCAAACATATGTACCTCATTTTCTTCTAATGACCTGCCCTTTGTTTCTGGTGTGAGAAATAACGTGCACAAGCACCCAAAGCAGCTTGCTAGCCCAAGCCCAAGCAGGGCATGGCTCATGCCTATTCCCCTCGGATAACCCTCGTCGCAATCAGGCGATTCAGGCCTCTTCCCAGGCTGTGACGCATACAAGAACCCAAACGCCCCAATTATGGCGCCCGCTTTTCCAGACGCACCAGAAATTCCATGGCACGTCGATCGCAGCCTCGCCGGAAACAACTCCGCCGGCACAATGAAAGTCGTGGTGTTGGGTCCAAAATTAGAAAAGAAAAACGTTAAGGAGTAAATAACTATAAACCCCTTCTCATTCGATTTCCAAAAGTCGTACCAAATGCCCAGCACAAATATGAAGACAGACATAAAGAGAAATCCGGAAAGCTGAATTGCGAATCTCCCAATACGGTCAATCAGCAAAACCGTGAACAGGTACCCCGGCAGAGTCCCGCAGAGAGCAATCAGCGCCTGCGCTCTCGCTATGTAAAACACTTCCTCCAACGGATTCTTATACCCCAGCTTATAGACCCCAGGTTTATCGCATTTCGGTTTTTTCAACCATCCAACAGCTTCATATATGTCTTTCTGAAAAAGATTGTTGCTGTAGAATGCAATGTCCACGAAAAACCAGGCCGATGCCATCCCAAGCAAGTCCAGACCGTGCAACTTTGCGAAAGCCTTGGAAAACAGACCGAATGGGCGCTCCTCAGATTCGATCCTTAAAATGTTCTCTTCGTCTTCTTCGATGTCCACGTTAAGAACTCTGGACATGTCCTCCGCGGCTTGCTTGGCGTTATTAGCCACTAGCGCCGTGAAACGGGCGGTCTCCGGCATTTTCATTCGCCAGTAGTACGTGAAGAGAGCCGGAACCGCTCCAAACATTAATATTATCCTCCACACGAAGTCCTGCTGCCGGAACGACGGCTTAGGGCCAAATGCGCTGTTAAAAGAAGCCGAAACGATTATGGCCACGGCGCTTCCGGCGAGAATTCCGAAAACTTGCAGAGCGAATATGGCAGCCATAAAGGATCCCCTGGTGCGGGTGTTTGCGTATTCTGCCATGATTGTGGCGGACAGCGGGTAGTCCCCGCCGATGCCAACTCCTAGCCAGAAGCGGAAGAAGCACAGAGACGTTATCACTGCTTGGGGTGAGCGACCAATGGAGAAGCCGGAGGCGATGGAACTGACGATCATCAACATGAGAGTAATTCCGTAGACCCTCTTTCGGCCGATCCTGTCTCCCAGCCACCCGAAGAAGAGGTGGCCCGCAAATGTTCCGCACAAAGCAATTCCGTTCACTGCCGTATTTGCCGTGGGCGGCAACGGACGGCCATCGTAGTAGAGTCTTCCAAGTAGTTTGGAAACGGGCGGAATGCAGAACAAGTCGTAAGCGTCCGTGAAGAAGCCCATGCCCGCAATAACTATCGCGCGGAAATGATAGCACTGCGTTCGCGCTACGTCCAGCGCAGAGAGCACCTTCAACGCCATAGTTATTCCTATAACTTAGCAGAAAATGGGTCTACCCGGATACTCTAAAAATCATCCTGCTGATCCTTTGTTCGGCACGGTTTGTCCCTTGAATTATACTTCTGTTGTGTAATCATCCTAGTCCCTTAAATAATTATCCTACAAATTGTTTCTATGGTATATTTCTGTGGTGGAATTCCGTTCCACGTCAATGCCTGGTTCACAGACTTTTTATAGAAGATTCAACGAAAAAGGGTCTACTCTATCACTTGTTCTCCTTTCTTGTGCATTTCTTTTGTAAGAATATTATGTAATATGCTACCACGGATCGCTATTGTATTAATTTTAATTGTCGCAGGTATCTTGACTTTTGGCTACAGAAAGCACGTGAAGAAGGACAGGCAAGTAGGACTATGAATTAACTTTGTTCCAGGCAAGTATAGATTTTACATCCAGATAAGCGCCTAAAATCCAACTTGTAGGGATTGCTAACAAAAGAAAAGTGAATAGGTCAATTATTTTCTGTGTGAAGTCTGATTTACAAATATTGTGTGCGAGGAACATGGTCTTCTAATGCAACTTGTTATCTTTGTTAAATTCTGACTGAACTGTAGCAATTCTACAAAATTGAAATCCCTTCCACAGAGGAAATCTCGTGCAATGGTCGGTGGACATCAATTTATCTACGCCTGCTGGGAAGCTTCGAAGATTTTGACATCTACTGTTGTCAACTCGTGTTTGAAAATGTAGACACATTTAAAGTCAGATGTTCACATGTTCTTGATGAATGTGGAAAATGGTTGAATCACAACTTCAAAAACAAACTTTGTAGGAAAATAAATCATTGGTTAATTCCTACAATTTCTTTCATTAAAGGTGCCTACAACGCTCCTTCGTAGATAGGAACAGCAAAGTAGAATCGAAGGAATAATAATCTCTTGGAACAACTTAAATACAAAATTTTATTAGTTTTTCACACTCAATTGTAAAAGAAAAACCTAAGTTTTAACTCATTTAAGATATTCGGCGAAAAGAAAGCAGTTTTCCTAAATATTGTGTAGTTAACATTTAATAAATAACAGTCTTCAAATATTTTTCAAATTTAAATTAATAACAATAATTATTTATTATAATATAATATTTATAAAGTTTAAATTTATATTTTAAATATTTTAAAAAATTAATATAATTAATATAATTTTAAACTTTTTAATAATATCATAATTATATTTTTAATTTTAAAATTTGTAAATATCAAATTGATATTTTAAGATTCATTAAGAATTTGACAAAGCAGATTATCACTTATTAAAATTGTTAAAAAAATATTTTAATAAAATTAAATTATATATAAATATATTTATTATTATTTATATACATTAACTATTTATTACAATTTTAATCATTTAAAGAATATAATTTTTTATTTTTATTTTTATTTTTATTTATTATATATATCTTACCCAATCAAACATCCCGCACGCACAAACAATTTAATTATTGATAGAAGTCTAAAAGTTGCTCATTAAACATTTGATTATAAGTAAACTACATAACATAGCTTAGCAAGTGGGACGCTCAAGTAGTTTAATTATTGATAAAAGTTTAAAAGTTCTTTATTCTTAAAAGCTCCAACTAATTATTACTAATTCAAGTTATATTATTTTTATGTGTTTAGATTAAACATTTGTTTAGAAGTAAACTACATAACATAGATTAGCAAGCGAGATGCCCACCTTAAATAAAGTTAAAAATTTATTTATAATATGTAATTAATATTTATTTAATATAATTAAATTTAAATAGGTTTATTTTATTATAATATCTAAAAATATTTAGTTTTATATGTATTTTAATTAAAATATGCCACTTGCATTATCGGTAATGTGATCCAATTTCAATCTCCATGGTGGATGTTTATAAGAAGTATTTACTCAAAAACAATTAAATAATATAAAAGAAAATAAATATATATTTTGATGAACACATACCCACCCCCTCACATACTCACCCATGTCAAGGTTTGAACTTTGGAATTCTCAAAGAAGAGCCAAGGTTTGAACCTTGGACCTCTCAAAGAAGAGCCAAAGTCCAAATCTTTGCACTCTCCCCCTCAGATAAGAAAATAAATATATTGGGATATCTTGTTGTATTTTATAACTAATTGTATGATATAGTTGTCTATGTTGAACACCAAATTGGTATTTGGGTTCTCATCAAAGAGACACAAATTCAAACAATGAGATGGGATGTAAGTGACTTCATTATATCTTTATTTAAAATATATATTGTGTAATTGTATATAATTATATATATAATTATACCATATATGTTTTAGCCCCATGGGTTAGGTGGATTGGCATGTCTTAGTCTGGATGGGCACTTACGAAAGAGACCTCGGTTCAAACCTTAGTGATGTCATTTTTTTTTAAAAAAAAACCCCGCGCGCCCCCCCCCCCGGGGGGCCCCCGGCTCCCCCCCCACATCGGTCCTGGTGCCATTTTTGAAAGGTAGTAGTTTGTTCTATATCTTTTGAGTGCGCATCAAACCGACGATGATGGTACGAATCTCGAGTGATCGACATTCCCCATCTTACATCGGGTCAACATAATGAGACGGATAGGTTTGGTGGTTGTAGTCCCTCATATGTTGTTAGTTACTAAAAATAGTGGCTCTAGCCAACTCTCCTATGTAACCAAAAAATGAAAATAATAATAATTGTATATATTTTTAGGGTTTGAGGGCTTGGTTCAATGGTCAAAATTCTTTTGTAGGAGCATGGAGACCAGGGTTCTAGTCCCTCGAGTCTTGTAGTACCTGTGGGTATGTCTCTCCAGGGTTCAAGTCCCTCGACTCCCGTAGTACCTGTGAGTATGTTGTACAAGTGTAGTCGGCTACGTAAAATATTTACACAATGCAACTAGCATGGTTATGTTGAACAAGTGTAGTTGGCTACTTAAAAGGTTTACACAATACAACCGGAGGTTATAGTAGTGACAAGGAGCAAGATTGAAACCCATGAAAAAGCACAAAAAAATTGTAATGCTTCCAATGAAATAATAAAAAACAAAAATAATTAATAATTGTATATATTTTTTATATTATGTGTATTAATTTAATATTTAATATCATTATAACTTATATTTCTAATACTATATAATAAAATTGTATAGATAAATCCATAAAATTAGTTGATTCATGTAAATGAAAAATCATGATAGACATTGATATGAAAGGGGCTTTTTTTTCAATGTAATTGTGTAAAAAATTTCGATAATTATATATATATTAAATCTTATAATAAAAACGAAAATAAAAAATTTATTTAAAAAAATAAGAAAAGTGTTAAAACAATTATTATCCATGCATAACAAAATTTTATAGTATAACTATTTTAATCTTTGTTTCACAAGTGAAAATAAAATTATTTATTACATTTACCAAGTCATAGGATATATAATAGGACAATCTTTGTAGTGGACATTATTTACATAATATGAGTTTATTCAATAAAACCAAGGGTACAAAATCATAAAGTATAATCCTACCACTATTGTATTTTAATTTTAAAATATTAAAAATTTTACCATTAAAGATAGTTAAGTTGTAGGTGAGAAATATATTTGATTAAAATTATTTTTTAAATATAGTTTTTAATGAGATTCAAACCATATAAGGTAGAAAATATGTTTTACATAGTGCATGGTGCTTGTTGGTAGTTTTCATTAATTTTTAGAGAAAATATAAAGAATCAATTCTACAACATGATATTATAGATAAATCTAATAATTGGTAAATGTTTGTTACATTTTTTATATATTTTAATTTGAAATATTTATATTAATCCACTATCTATATCTAAAGATTTAATGAAACTACTTTGATTTGTCTTAATTATTAGATTATTTAAAACATAAAAAAATTGGTTTTTAATTAATAATTTAACTCTCAAATGAGGATTCAAGAAAATAACATTCAAACTCAAACACAATACTAACTAAGAATTTGGTATTTCTAAAAAAAAAATTATAAAATATGTATATGTATGTTATATGTTATTTTTATTATAAAATTATAATTGAAAATCACATGAAGTTCTCTTTTTAACTATCCCATGATTCATGCACCAAGGACCCATGATGGATGACACCAAAGATAACTCAAAAAATAAGTAATGGTGCTTATTTGTTATAATAAAAATTGAGATAAAGTCATCTACTTGGTTGGTAAAGAAATGCATCTACAAGAGAATTCACATAGGTGAATGTTGTAATTACAAAAATACACTTAGAAATATAAGGTTGTTATATTAAGTATAAGATATCATTTTTATGCTTAGTATAACCAATGTTGTAAAGTGAAGGTACTCTATTATACAAAAGAGATAAGAATAACAACTAGAAGAAATAATAGAAAAGATAAGATTAATTAGGAGAATTCTTCTTAGATTCCAAGGTTCTTATTTTATAATGATTTGAGAAGAAAATTTAGCTTTTGTTGCTTCTTGATGGTAGTTTTAATGAATAAACAAGAATTTGACACTTATCTATCAATAACCTACACACTAGTTCTTGAAGTGTGCAAATTGATAAACTCGTCTAGAATTTTTGGGTTATCTACTACAAAGGCCTTTTGATGGTGATGTGCATTTTTCATTTGTAACTTTTATCATATTTTATAGGTGCCAAAGGTTTAGAATTAGAGAAGCCATGGCACCAAAGTATGGCTTGGTGCTAACCTATGTGGAAATGACCCTAGATAGGCCACCAAGGTAAATTAACTAATGAAACTTTAGTGTCATGCTCTAGGAGTCTCTAAGAAACCCCTACTTTAGTCAAACCATTCACCACCCCTTGTGAAGTAATGATCCTCATTACATAAACCTACCAATAGTAGAAAAATATGTTTTATTTGTTCAAGCATGGAGCACTTTCCTTATGATAAAAATTGACTTTATTTTGTAACCCTAAATAGCTTTTATATTCCTAAGCAAGTACCCTTACTAGTAAGATCAATCAAATTATCTATTATGATAGGATTTATTTATGCTAAATTTGTATTTATTGGGTGTTGTATTTCCATTAGCTCTAATATAGTAGGATGGTATAGTTTGAGGAGTCTTACATGGAATACTAGGTGCATCTCCAAGTAAGATTACATGTCAAGAACAAAGGCATTCTCTCCTACCTAGCACTAGATGGTGTAAATCCCATAACATAATGGATTGATCTTCTAGTGTAAATCTAAGAAGTTTTCTTTCTTGAGATGGATCCAAACCTTTCTCCAACTTAAAATGTATGTAGTATATTGTGTTAATCATACCACACTTAATATTGTTTTTATTGTCACTATAGGATATAATGGACCTAAGTTTCTATGTTTTATATTTTATTTAAGGAACTTCCTAGTCTTCTTGGCTTGAGATTATGACATTGCACCAATCAATATATAGAAGTCAACATTCAATGGAAAACTAGTCTAGAAACCCAAGCATGCTTAGAATAAACTATGTCTTGAGGATGAACAAATATTTTTTATATAGGATTTTATATATGACACTCTTATTCCACTTGTGAGGGTGGATGTAGTTGCATATTTTGAGTAGATGCACTAACATCCTATTAACTATCTAAGCTTTCCCATTAGTCTATGGATGAAATATTATGGAATATTGGATCTTGGTGTCTAATAGCTTACAAATATGGAATACATATATATTAAGGAATATACTATCTTTGTATGATATAATTGATTTAGGTAGGCTAAAATGAACCTAGAATTATTGAAATAATAAACAACCAACCTCCAAAGCATTCATACTTATGCTTCATGGAACTATGATGGCCATTTTGCTTAACCTATCCATGATCACACATATACAATCATGTTGGTGCCTAGTGTAGACACCAAAACAACACCATATAATTATGTGACAACAAGCATCGATTGCATTGACACACACAGCCCCCAGGGCAGCCCCCAGAGGTTAAAAAGTGGTCCTAACCACTCCCAATAGCATTTTGGAAGGTCAAGGGTCAATTTGGCACCTTTTGGCACTTTGCTCTCTACTCGTCCCACCCACGAATGAATACAAATAGGGATTCATCCCACCCAGGGATGAATAGCAGCATTCACCCTAGGGTGAGGTGAATAGTAGGTTTGATTGGAAAAATGTCAAACCTCGACAAGTCCACTAGTTAACTGCAGCTTTAGGCCATGCAATTACAAGGAACAAATTCAAATCAAGGAGAGAGACTTCAGTCATGCATGTCTTTGATTTTGGAGGCCTCATGAAAGGAGATTCTAAATCAGGGAATAATATTTTTCTCAAAATAGGACGTGCAACTCCAGTGGTGCCCTCCCATGCGCATTCAAACAAAGAGACCTTAGGTCTATAAATTGGTCAGACTTCTCACCCAAAGAAGAGAATAGAGGGAGCATTTTGAGAAATGAACTGCTGCCATTTTACATCCATACACACACCTTTTTATTTGTGCTTTTCACATCCTTGATATCTCTTTTGGAGGGAGGTTATTGGGTGATTATTGAAAGTGCAAATTCGAAACCCAAACCAAAAAATTTGGCCACAATATTCCACAAAATTTGTTGAAAACACTCCATAAGAAATTTTGGACCCATCCCAAGTGGATTTGTGCCGAAAAAAGGTCCCAAACGATGGGTGTTCTACCCCCGGGTGCCCCCCAAAGCTGTCACAGTTCTAAACGCCCCACCCCGGAGCGATTAGAAATATATGGCATGTTTCATTTATTTATTTTTGCATATTATTATAGGTTATTTAAATAGGTTGTATTTTAAATTTCATTTCATTATGAGCATTTTTTACCATGTTTTCATTGTTTCCCGCTTTTACTAATATGTAGATGGCACCATAAAAATCTGGGTGGCAGAGGCCAAATTGGAGAAATTTGACCTTTTGGGTCTTCCCAAAATACCCCCAATTAGCTAACCCCAACTTTGCAAGTCATTTGGAGCTTCCTGGACAAGACATTGAAGAGGGTGCTTTCTAACAATTTATTGTAGGTCTATTTGTCCCGCCCCGGAGTGAATACAAACTTATGAGGAATTTCTTGATTGTTCCACTTGCAGTGCCCTCATGGTAACATATTCATGCTTTTTTTAATTTTTTAGGTTGTTCTGATGTTGTTTGGTTATCGTTTTAATATTTTCATGCATACACTAACAGTAGGCCTTGGGAAATACATGTTCTATTCTATCTGTAGGTGCTACTGATCTTTTCTGCTTCCTTGAATGCATGTCTCCAAAATTAGAGGAGCATTAAGGAGTCAACACTCATATACACAAGCGTCAACGAAATTTTGGTCCGTCCATCTTACATGTGGGCACGCGGAAGAACGATTGTTATCCATGGATGTGATAAGAAACATATTTAACGCTCCTATCCCCTAAAAGGGAAGGAGACATATTGTAACACAACTTTAAAAACATATCAATAAAGAGGGTTGTATTCCATATTGCTTTTATCTTGTGTCAATTCATTTATGTTCTTTCCTTTCATGTATTTTTCAATATATAGGCTTTTGGCGTTAAGTTTGGTTTTATACGCATCATACTTGGCATTTTACTTTTTTGTTTTCGTATCCTCATGCTTTCAGTGGATATCATGGTCATACAACCGCATTGCTTCATAACACTGTTCTTGATAAGGTCCCAACCCCTTGCGTGCATAAGGTAGAAGTATATGAGAGGCACAACCCCCTGGTGCGAGACAGGTCTCCATGACCTCACCAAACATTGCCTCCGAGACCTCCTAGACCTGAGCGGGAGGCCACTCCTAGAAACAATGATGGGCACCCTCCACGAGGACCCACCCATGTTTATAGGTCTCACCTAAGAACTCCTAAAGCAGCCTATGAGGAGTATGAACAAGAAGAAGAGCAGGCTGAAACGCCCTACCAAGACAGAGGGGCTACTATTTGGCCACCCCTCCATAGGCCTCAAGTTCCCCGCAACCCACAACGAGATCCAACCAAGGAGGAAGAGATCAAATATTTTGATGCATATAAAATGCTGCTAGAGCACTTAGAGTCTATGGAGACCAAGGCTTCTAAGCCCCAAAATCCTACTTTATGCCAACTTCGTAGTCATCCTATGCATCCATCAGTGTCGGCACCTCCATACCCTGAACACTTTGAAATGCCCTAGTTGGCACTCTTTAGATGGGAGGAGGATGTCCAAGAGCACGTGACTAGATTCTTGAGCCAGTGCTTTGGCATTCAGGATAACGATGCTTTGTTGCTAAGAACATTTATAACCACATTCGTAGGCCCTACCTCAGATTGGTTCACTTAGTGCCAAAACATAGCATCAGTAACTTGGATTAGCTAGTGGACACGTTCCTCGAATGCTTTTCCTTAAACACCAAGAAAAAGGCATCACTAAGTGACCTATCTAGCCTCAGGCATTATGAGGAAGAAACCATGGTGGCCTATGGGAATCGATGGAGGACGTTGCTTTCAAAGCTACCCTACCTCCATCCTATGTCAAACCTGACCCAAATGTTCTCAAAGAGTTGTTTGAGATCGATATCCATGCTATTATAGCTGTAGCAATATGCCACTCTTGAGGAAGCTCTAGTGCAATCCAGAATCATCGAGGAGATCAAGATACAGGATGGCAAGATTGCCAAGCCAAAGAAGAAATAATGGCCTAAGAACACCAAAACAGGGACCATGAAATAGAAACCCGTTGTGGTCAATCAGGTTGCTATAAACGTCCCTAAGCCTGCACAAGTAACATAGCCCCAAAAGGCTAACTATCAGGCGATGCCTCTTAACAATTATGATAGAGAAAATCAGAGGCAAGAACAAAATTAGCAGCGTCATCCTAGGCAATAATTCACACCTTACACAGAGTCCAGGTACTCCCTGTTTGACCACTTGTTAGTGGAAAACTTGATCAACCTGATAGAGATTCAAACCATAGACCCTAATGCACCAAAGCCTAAAGGGTACTGGGAGGACTTGTACTGTAGGTTCCATAGGTGGAAGGTACATGATCTTAATGCATGTTGGAAGTTCAAAGGCTTGGTGCAAGACCTAATCAACAACAAGACGTTGGTGGTGGACAACCCCATAGCACCAAACAACCAACAAATGGGAGTCTTAAGAGACCCCCTGCCTGCCCATGATGTGCAAGAAAAACCCCTTCAAGTCAATGAGGTACAAAAAAATTTCCCCATGTAGGGGTATGTAGGGATGATAAGCATAGTGACTAGGAACAAGAGGTACTCGGGAGCTACCCACACGACAACCACAAGAGAGGTTCCATCGATGTCGTAACCTCAACAACACCCTACACAACCTTCCCCACCTAGACCAATGGCAATGATTCGGAATAGACTTACCCAAAGTCTAAGGACCACGTTGGCTAGGCTCTCCATAAATGAGCTCATTCAACAATCAGCATCCCATTAGGAAGCTTTAATGGAGATATTAAAATCCATCGAGCTACAGACCCATGAAGCAAACTCTTTCAACAACTTTGTGGAACATGTAAAACAATATACAGAACCAGTCATCACTTTTAGAGATGATGAGTTGAAATCAGTGACTGGTGATGTGGTGGATCCACCCCTGCACGTCATTGTGTGGGTCAACAGGATTTCATATAAGAGGATGTTGGTGGACACTAGCTCATCCAGTAATATCATCACAACAGTAGCACTGAAACATCTGAAGTTTTTAGCATCTCACATCATGTCCTCCACCTATAATCTTTGAGAATTCAATGATGCAATATGCTCAACGGTTGGTACAATTGTCCTACCCATCCAAGTGGGACAAAAGACTATTCATACATTGTGCCGCATCTTGGAAGGTGAGATGGACTATAATACCTTGTTGGTCTGGCCATGAATCAGGGACATGAAGTGTGTCCCTTCAATAGCTCATTAGTGCCTAAAGTATACATTTGAAGGATAGGTGCATGTAGTCTCGTTAGACTTAGAGCCCTTCAAGTACTACAATACGATGTAATTCATGTCGCAATCGACCCTTCCATCAATGCATTTGGATTTTTAATTGAATCCATCTAAATAGGTTCTGATTTTGTAGGCGTCCCCGTTGACAAGTCCATCAAACCCCCGGTAGGGTCCATCTTCTTTATCTGGTCCTTCAACAATGATGCCACCTATGGTGGCCACACCAAAGGATAAGGGAAATAAACCCCTAGAAGAGGAACCACCCCTAGTCTCAACCATAACTATCAAAGAGATGTCTAGCTGAATGGAAGTCAAGACACCTAGTTCACCCTACATGGAGTGGACTCCGGAAGAACTCCCATTTGCTCCCCCTCAACCACCAATGATCACCATTGAGATGGCCAACACGGTCTTGGGGGAGTGGAAAATATTATAGTAACACCCACACTTGAGTCCATGTAGGACATGGGGAGACCTTGACTCCTCATCAGCTCTGTGGTTCCTCTAAGCTACCCACCCAATCAGACAAACTTTGTTTATGGGGGCCTAGATAATGGCATTGAATCTTACATGCAAGAAGACGATGATGAAAAGCCCTTTGCTGAGGATGTCAACTATTTTTCCAACCCAAACTTCACATTGAGATATCTTGGCCAATGCAACTAGAATGGATATGGGTTGGGTAGGTATGAGCAAGGAGTGCATGTTCTTTGCCAACCGAGATATCAAATGCCTTATGACAAGTCAAGAGTAGGGTTCAACCACCCCCTACCCCTTGATATCTTGGTAGAGAACATGCAAGGCCTAGGGATAGGCAACAAGGATGGGTTGGCATTAGATCCATATGCCAATCCTAACACAACATATACATTGGGGGATTATCTCCCATTGCTAACAACCAACCTTGTTGACCGTAACAACCCTTTCCCTTTAGTTGAAAAGGTATAAAGTTCAAGGACTCACCTACAAGAGGGATGTAGAAAAGACCAAGAAGGTTATTCAAAAGATGAGTCAGAGTACGAGGTAGTGCCTTGGGATCCTTTCAAGTCTGATAGCAATCATTCATAAGTAAATCCCATGGATGATTATCAGGAGAGCTTCCTGAAAATGTTCCCTTTGGATGCTCCAATTAAGCATATGCCACCTCAAGAGAATCAGGTCCCCCTATAGAGAGCAAAATAACCTTGATGGGACCACATTAATTTGCTCGAGCAATATGAGCCTCATATGTCACAAACAGCTGTTGGAGCCAACAAAGGCCTTTGGATATCTGATAGTGATTCAAAATATGAAACTGAGATAGCCTATCTCAATCACATGCAGCAGATGCAACAACAATATCCCTTGGACATAGATGACATGTTTGAACAACTGCACATAGGTCCCAGGCATAGGTGGCACTTAAACCAGGTACAATTATAGTAATTACTACACCTACCACTCCAGGCATACAGAAAGCATCTTTTTCCTAGATATCCTATAGCACCATTAGTGCCTAGGGCAGATCCTATCCTCTTATCCATACATAGGGCCAATCCATTTGTGCCAGTACCCACAGAGCCAGATCTAGAGCACAAAGATCATCTAGGATGTTCGAGTAACCACACCTACGATAGTGGAGACCATAATCATTTCATCAATATGATCTCCATTGATTTAACTACCCTTATTCATAATCCAACCAACCCAACATGATTATTGCATCTAGACCTAGATGCTATAGACTGGGATCGTGTTGACACACCACCATCCCCATCAGAGTACTGGCCTTGCGATGGGATGTTCCATTTCACCCCAAGACAGACTCAGGATGTCTTCCATACTAAAGAGGAACCCAAGGTTCCTAACAATGATCTAAATTTAGAAAACAATATCCACTTGATCCCAAATCCACACCAGTTGGAGGATGGGTCCCACATGTCGGTCGAGGAGATGACTGACGTAGACATTGGCTCAGATCCAATGAATTTGCAAATCATCAAACTGGGGGTAAGTATATCCCCCAAAGAGCAAGCCGACTACATTGCCCTTCTCAAAGAGAAGTAGGAGGTTTTTGCATGGTCCTACAAAGACATGCTAGGGCTAGACCCGTAGCTAGTCACGTATAATCTAATGCTTGATCTGACAGTCAAGCCAGTGAAGAAAAAACTACATAAGATGTATCCAATAGTAGACTTAATGGTCAAATACAAGCTACAAAAGTTGTTGGATGCACAGTTTGTCATCTACATGGATTATCCACCATGGTTGTCTAACATGGTGCCCATCAAGAAGCCCAACGGGAGGATTCACATATGCACTAATTTTTGAGATCTAAACAAAGTGAGTCCTAAGGATGATTTCCCCTTGCCTAGCATTGATGCATTGGTAGATGCTACAGTGGGCCACAAAATGCTTTCCATCATGGATGGTTTCTTGGGATACAATCAGATTCGTATCAATCCCGAGGACCAACTAAAAATGGCATTTACAACGCTTTGGGGGACATTTTGCTATAATGTCATGCCTTTTGGCCTTAAAAATGTTGGTGCCACCTACCAACGTGCCATGACGTAGATCTACAGGCTTACAAAGCCCTTGTGGAAAAATTCCTAGTACAACTTGAATGATATGACATCGAGGCACTCCCTTGATCATCGAATCATTTTGCGGATACTATGGCCTCCTTGGGGTCACTAATACCATAAGACCCTTCTGGTGAGATGACAACCATTTAGGTCAAAACATTATCACAATCTGTGATGGAGAGTGCAAGCTTTGACCTAATTCCAGGAATCCACCTGATCTAGATTGAACCATCTTAGGATGGGTTCTCTCGAATCCATGATTGTCTGACTCAAGCAAACTGGGGGTCCTTATTCTCCCTGACCCCTCTTAATAGCAACATAATGTTGTTTCTACAAGTTCTTTCCCATTCAACTTTTGCTAGGGATGAACTTCAAGAGGGATTGGCCATTCATACTATCAAGGTTTTTGATCAGTAGGATTGCTACACACCCATAAGGGGTTACCTCAAGCTAGGTAAACTCCCACTTGGATTGACACAATCCACAAAAATATCATTTAAATAGAAAGCGGCAAAACATATCTTGTTAGGAGACATTTTGTATCATCGGAGCTATGAAGGAATCCTCCTCTATTGCTTGGACCAGCAGGAGTCCGCTTAGACGATCACCCAAGCTCACGATGGTACATGTGGTGGCCACTTCAGCGGTATGGCCATCGCAAAGTGCATTCTTCGCATGGGCTATTATTGACCATCTTTAGAGCGAGATTGTTGCACATATGTAAAGAAGTGTGTGAAGTGTCAACACCATGCTAATTTGACACACATACCTTCTCAAGCCTTGTAGCCAATCCAATCAGCTTGGCCTTTTTCATAGTGGGGCTTTGATCTAATCAGAAAGATCTCCCCTGCATCGTCAGGTTGTCACACGTTCATCATAATGACCACAAAGTACTTCACCAAGTGGGTGGAAGTAATTCTGCTAACCTCTACGAGTGGAACCTACATTGTGGAGTTTATTTTACATAACATCATATGTTGTTTTGGTATTCCATTCAATATCCTCTCGAATAATGGGTCATCATTCAAGAATAAGGATGTGCGTTCTTTGACAACAAAGTATGAGATTCAGCACAGTTTTTCAACACCCTATTATCCGCAGACAAATGGGCAAGCAGAAGCATCAAACAAAATGCTAGTCACCATCCTCAAAAAGACCATCGTAGATAGTCATAAGGATTGGCACATTTAGATCCCACTTGCCCTATGGGCTTATCGCACTAGCATTCGGACGCCCATAGGGACAACTCCATTTTTGTTGGTGTATGGCTCCGAGGCAGTCATGCCTCTCGAGTTGGAAATCCCTTCCTTGCGCATTTCAATGCAAGAGTTCATCGATGATGACACTACATGGCAAGCTCGGCTAGACCAACTAACGTTGCTCGATGAATGACATGTTAATTATCTTGAGCATTTGCATATCTATCAAGAGTGACTTAAGAAAGCATACAACATGAAGGTTCACCTAAGTGACTTTCGGGTTGATGACTTGGTCTTAAAAGAGAACCAATAGAATTCTAATTTGTCATCCCATCTAAGGGACAAGTTCACAACAAACTGGTTAGGTCCTTATGTGATTGACAGTAAAAAAGGACCTGGAACTCTTGAAGGAATCAAGGAAACAAAACCCTTGAACATCAGTCATTTGAGGCCATTCCACATTTAGAGAGCCATAGTCCAACCAAAAGCTCCAAGGATTCTCGCAATCGCTTGGTCAACCCAAAATGCCCCAAAGGTATCTATAAACCCTTTGGTCAAACCAAAATCTCCAAGGATTCTCGTAATCGCTTGGTCAACCCAAAATGCACCAAAGGTACCTATAAACCCTTTGGTCAAAACCAAAAGCTTCAAGGGTTCCCATAATCGCTTGGTCAAACCAAAAATATCCAAAGGTATCTATAAACCCTTTGGTCAAACCAAAAGCTCCAAGGATTCTTGCAATCGCTTGGTCAACCCCAAAAATGCTCCAATGATATCCATACACCCTTTGGTCAAAACCAATGCCCCAAAGATATCTATAAACCCTTTGGTCAACCCAAAAGCTCCAAGGATTCCCACAATCGCTTGGTCACCCCAAAATGCCCCAAAGGTATCCATAAACCCTTTGGTCACACCAAAAGCTCCAAGGGTTACCCTAACCGCCTGGTCAAAACAAATATTCAACAAAAACAAACAAAAACAATAAAATCATCAAAAATAACAAAAAAAATTTACATCTCAATTCCATGCATACTCGTAAACATCAAAATACAAAAAAAAAAGTTGCATTAGGCATCGCACCAATACATTACATATTTGTTGGTCATACAAGTCACAAGCACCATAGACTGTAATTGCTCAACAATTCCATCATTTTCCATGTTCCATTCCATTTTATATAAACACATACATCCAGAATAACACCATCCCCATTTTTAGCATAGTCAGTTGTCTCCTAATGTACATAGGGTTTTCGTCATTCAGCTATCTTTAAATTGCTAGCCAAACACTGTACAAAGTTTAAAATATTTTACAAGGGAAAGTTTTACTTGGATCACGCCTCGTTATGTAACATCCCTACACAAGTTAAACACATAAAATAATTCCTAAGTTGTGTGAACGCAAGAGAAACCTACAAAGTAGTCTAGGGTACCATAGATGAACAATTAGCCTGCTCATCCCCCTGTGTGAATGGTTCAAGAGTGCTGAGGATTGACAAAAGGACAAGCTCTTCCCCATACATTCCCCCTAATCAATAGTGTTTTTCATCACTAGAAAAAATCCCAATCACCATTGGTCCCTAATGTTGTAAGGATTTGTACTACACATCCCTGCCAAGGATAGGTAGTCATCCCTAGGGCCTAAACGGATCAATGACCATTCAAAAAAAAAATCCCCACAATCCATAATCACGACCATCTCCAATCACCTTTGGTATCCCAAGTCATAAGGATTTGTACTACATGTTCCTAAACAGGATGGGTAGTCATCCCCAAGGCCTAAGAGATCAATGCCCGTACTTCATAGTCTCCATAATCCCTTTGGGTTCCCAAAGTCGTAAGGATTCGTACTACACATCCCTGAACAGGATGGGTAGTCATCCCCAAGGCCTAAAGGGATCAAAGCCATTCATAAGCCACAAACCTACAAGCTCAACTTTGCGACCTAAAATACAAAATCAAATAATAGTGGTTATCACCACTATTCACAATCCTTGCTCAAAAAGAAAAACAAAAAATAAAAATAAACAGTGATTTTTTTTATCACTATGTATATGAGCAAGTATCCTAAATCGGTGAGCAAATAAAAATCCTAAACTTGAATCCCTAGAATTCTCAGCATTCAAAAACCATCTAGGTGATCCTCATTACAGGTTTGGTGGATAGCCTACCTGGTAATGGCAATATCCTAACCACATGACGATATGTCTGTCACATTAACTTTGCATGTGAACAGACCAATGTTTGCATGTGGATGAGCTAGCTTATGGTACCTTAGATTGTCCCATGGATTAATCTTACTCCATACAACAAGGAGTTAGTGGAGCTAATTAGGTGATCCTCATTATAGGTTTGGTTGACAACCTATCTGGAACTAGCGGTATCCTGAAAAATACCACATAAATGAACTCAATTGCACACATAGGGATGTGAAATAACTTGGTTAAACTCAAGTCGGATGTATACCTTGTTCAAAAGTCTTGCGAAACAAATGTACAGTCTTGGCTAGTTAGTTAAAATATCTGAATCCTAGAAAAGCTTAACTACTTTTTAAAAAACAACTGGAACATTTCATTACGTACATCACCATCAAAAAATATGTAAAATACAAAAACAAAGTTAAACCATGCAAATTCATTCAATAAAGCCATCCCATAAGTACAGAAGCCACTAAATCTTGTACAATCTATGGTGCCATCGACCAAGCTATCAACAACTCATTTCATTAATTCTATATGCATACATCATCATAAATAACTACACATAAATAAAAAAACAAACCATGAAAAGTGTATAAACACAAAGAAATTCATTGGTATATATATCATCAAAAATACCCGTAGGCTACAATGAACCGGTCCTCTGACCTCACAACAAAGTAAAAACTCAAAAACCCCCAACCCTAGGGCGATGGCCACCATGATCACGTAGGATCGATATGACGGGAACTACCCCCTGTGGTGTGGGTCCTATGGGATCCCTCAGGGTGACTTTTGCTCACCCCCGCATCACACCCACTAGCCCTCCCCTCATCCAATCACCTATGATAAGATGATGTTGACTGATCAATATCGTTGCCCCTCGTTCAACGTGAAGACCCACCTCTCGAGGGCTTAGGTACCTACCCCCCAAGGTGGATGATCTCTCCCTCCAGATCCATCTGATGCTGACACCACTCTACCTCCCATCGATGGTACATCGCTACTACATCATCATGTTGTGCCAACACCTTCTCCCTCTCTACCAAATGTGTCCATAGAAGATCCCTCCCCCATGCAGCATTGGTATCCCCCTCCTACCGATGGTATGTAGCCCATGCATTCTCTCGCTCTACTAGCTGAGTCCATAGAAGATCCCTCTCCTGTAGATCCTTCCCTAACTCCTCATCTCACCTCTAAAGCAGGTCCTCCAATCATGCTAACTCAATGTGATGCCTTGCCTCCATACCCTTTGGGATTTCCTGGTGCATAGGTGAATTCGATACTACAGGCTACTCAGGCTCCCACTACTTCAGAACATCATGCATATTCGATTGGTTCAGAACCCCAAAATCCCCCCCAAAGTCATCCATCTCTACCATATCTGCGTCCTCCAGTGCAACCGCCCAACCTTCACCTGGTGCCTTTGCACCCTCATCACCTGCTGCTGCCACCTTTGTGTTGCCTAGCGGCCCCTCACCTCGCCATCACCGCAAAGTCCACCACTAGTCATACTCAGCGATAACCCCAATGTCATCCATGTCAAGTGCGTTAATCACTATATCTGAATCCTCACCTAGTAGCATAATGACTAGCCAAGCTAGAGTCCTCTCGTCCCCCCGGTGTCGATAGACCACGGGCTCACCAAGTAACCCCTGGTGAACCTCAAACTGTCGTGTAACCCAGATATATGGGAAAAACTCCTGCTCAGTCCTGTATTTCCCAATCAGCCATCGCTCCCTACGTACCCGTCGAAGGTACTCTCTAGCCTCAAGACTGGTTGGACAGTCTCGATAGGGGCACCAAAACACCTCCCTTAGATCAAGCTGAGCGAAGGCATCGACATAGTGACCTATGACACCTACCCACCACCTGCTCTAACCTTGCTCCTATGATCTCCACCATAATGCCCCATATCTGATCTCTCGGTCTACCATCTCTGCCCGAGTTTTTCATGGCAAACCAATCGGTCTCTCCATTGTTATGTGCTGCCAAACCCAGCATTGCAACAGATAGCTACATCCAATCCCCTTCCATCTCTGATAGTGGACCTCATATAGCTCATCATAGAGCTATGCTAGCATAGTCTATCCCCATATCATGATAATCGATGCATCCGTAGGACACTCCACCAGTTGAAACACCACCTCCAATAGGTTCCAAGGGAACCATGTACCCGAAGAGTTGGGTAGTAGCATGTTGGAAATGAGGCCCATCAATATGATGTGCCTCACTCCCAACATCCCCATCTCTAACCACCATCGAACCAAAATGCCACCAATCTAGCAGTCACCTTTTGCCCTCTCCACTGGGCTATCCACACTCAACTCCTCCCCATGCCCAAAGCAATGTGTCAGCATTGTTTTCTATTGATCCAGTGGCATCGTCCTGATTGGTAATCTGTGTATCGACATTCATAGAATTCAGTAGACATCCTCCAAGGTCACCGTCATCTCCCTTATTTGGAGATTGAAGGTGTTGGTCTGAGGATCCCACAGGTTGATCAGATCCATCAGATAGGCCCGATCCTCGACCACAGGCTCCAGCCGAGTCACCTACTTGAGCCCAAAGGCATCAAACCACTCCCAGTCAACCAAAGTCAATGCCTCATGTGCTTCAATAAACATAGTGGGCACACCGTACCGACTCTTCACAACCTACAACAGAAACAACACAAAAACATTAAAACAATGAAAAAATTGTACAACAATAACATGCATATACATCAATGCATAAAACAATGTACAACTAAAAATAGAAAAATAACGAGCGACCAAATTCACAAAAATACACAAACATTCACAAAAATAATTTGTTAAATCTGGGGTTTTTAACTCTACACTAATAAATTAAAAAAAAAACAAAAAATAAAAAATGGTTTTTCAGTTCCTAGAGTTTTTAACTCTACACTGATAAATTAAAAACAAAACAAAAACATTCACAAAAATAATTTGTCAAATCTAGGGTTTTTAATTCTACACTGATAAATTAAACAAAAACAAAAAATAAAAAATGGTTTTTTAGTTTCCTAGGGTTTTTAATTGTACACTGATAAATTAAAAACAAAACAAAAACATTCACAAAAATAATTTGTCAAAGCTAGGGTTTTTAACTCTACACTGATAAATTAAACAAAAACAAAAAATAAAAAATGGTTTTTCAGTTCCTAGGGTTTTTAACTCTACACTGATAAATTAAAAACAAAACAAAAACATTCACAAAAATAATTTGTCAAATCTAGGGTTTTTAACTCTACACTGATAAATTAAACAAAAACAAAAAATAAAAAATGATTTTTCAGTTCCTAGGGTTTTTAACTCTACACTGATAAATTAAAAACAAAACAAAAACATTCACAAAAATAATTTGTCAAATCTAGGGTTTTTAACTCTACACTGATAAATTAAACAAAAACAAAAAATAAAAAATGGTTTTTCAGTTCCTAGGGTTTTTAACTCTACACTGATAAATTAAAAACAAAACAAAAACATTCACAAAAATAATTTGTCAAATCTAGGGTTTTTAACTCTACACTAATAAATTAAACAAAAACAAAAAATAAAAAATGGTTTTTTAGTTCCTAGGGTTTTTAACTCTCCACTGATAAAACAACAAAAAAATAACTAGTTTGCAACTCAGTTTTACCCTACGTTTCTAACCTAAGTTTTGATATTTTTTTAACTAGGGTTAACCTAAGTTTTAAGCTAAGTGTTAATTTTGATAGACTAGGGTTTCATTTTTAAATTTGAAAAACCAGACACAAAAAAAAATAACTAACTTGCAGTTTTCAAACTGTAACAAAAAAACCAAATAAATAGGAAGAACACTCATCGGTCTTGCTTCGGCTCTGCTGCTGGATGATCTGGTCCATGAACTCTTGGTGGTAGGAATAAATCGGCAGCGCTTCGCTTTGCAGGATTGACTTCCTCCTCAGAGCTCCAAATCACCATGAAAAATAAATGCAAATGAGCCCAAAACCTAGTTTTGGCCTTTAAATTGGCTTTTGGAGCCTATAATCATTCCTACCTGGTATGAGCACTCTGTTTAGCACTTGTCCCACCCTGGTATGATTACTAAACAGGTATTCGTCCCACCGAGGGACGATTACAGAGCAAAAATTTCAAAAACATCAAAAACTGCACAAAATGCACCAAAAACAAGCAAGAAAACTGTCCAATGAGAGTGCTTTTGCACCTAAAATTTCGGGCATACAAAACTAACATCGGGGACACAAATCCTCACTATCCTATTCCCCAAGAAGGCTACCATATCCAGGCCGCTCCATGGGAAGACAAATTTTCAAGAATTTCATCCCCAACCGGCGTCACCAAAAGGGTCAAAACCCAACCAACAATAGCAATAACATTGCCAAATGAAGGTGCCTTTGCGCTTGACATTCTTAGAATCCAAAACAAATGTTGGGGTTACAAATTGTCACTATCCTACTCCCTAATAAGCCTACCATAGCTAGACCGCTCCACAGGAGCACGAATTCTTGACAATTTTAACTCCAAAATGCATCACAAAAAGGGTTAAAACCCACCAAAAATAGGTCATAATATTTGGAAACTGCTTAAGCATTCAATGGTAAACAAATGAAGGCACCCTATCCGCCCATGTAGAGGAGTTGTAGAGAAAGTGGGTAGTTAAACCTCTCTAGTTTCTGAGAGGCCCAAGTTCAAATCTCTCACCTCACATGTTGTAGATATGTTATGTAATGGTTCCCTCGTGGTCACAGTCTGTTTACCCCTTGTGGCCACCACCAAAATAAATAAATAAATAACTGAAGGCACCCTTACCTAAGTCATCTTGGGTCAAGTGACTCGTTGCTTTTCTCATGTCGGTCATTCCCTCATTGATTCATCGCTTGAGGGGGTAGTCACACTTAGTTACCAATCAACAAAAATATACCCAATCAAAGAAATGGCATGCATTAAAAGGATCATTCACAAAGATAATCATGTTCCTACTTGGGGCAACAAAACAAGCAATAATCACAAGCTGATTAAACACTTGGCATTCGTGAATCATGAACTCAAGGTTCTCACAGACAAAAGGTTGCGCCCTTTGCCTATTCATGACTGATCAATGTCCAAGATCAAGTAACACCTCACCAAAAAAGGTTAACACTTGAATTAAGTTCCTTAGCTTGTCAGAAGCAAGGATTCAAGAATGCGTGCCCTTTCCATACTTGGGGCATAAATAGTTGGTTAGGTTACTGAGAAACCCTAATCATTAGTGCTTTAGGTATCTATTTTTGCTTAGCGTTGCGCCTTGCACAACGCTTCCCAAAAAGGGGCATCTATAGACACCAAAACAATACCAATCCAATTCTGTGATAGCAAGCATTGATCGCATTAACACACACAGCCCCCAAGGCATCCCCAGAGGTTAAACAGTGGTCCTAACCACTCCCAACAGCAGTTTGGAAGGTCAAGGGTCAATTTGGCACCTTTTGGCACTTTGCTCTCTACTCGACCCACCCAGGAACGAATACAAACAGGGATTCGTCCCACCCAGGGACGAATGGCAGCATTCGCCCCAGGGTGAGGCTAATAGCAGGTTTGACTGGAAAAAAGTCAAACATCGACAAGTCTGCCAGTTAACTTCAACTTTAGGCCATGCAATTGTGAGGAACGACTTTAAATTAAGGAGAGAGAATCCAATCATGCATGTATTTGATTTTTGAGACCTCATGCAAGGAGATTCTAAATCAGGAAATAATCTTTTTCTCAAAATAGGACATGCAACTCCAGTGGTGCCCTCACATGCGCATTCAAACAAAGAGACCTTAGGTCTATAAATTGGTGAGACTTCTCACCCAAATAAGAGAATAGAGGGAGCATTTTGAGCAACGAAGTGTTGCCATTTTACATCCATACACACACCTTTTGATTTGTGATTTTCATATCCTTGATCTCTCTTTTGGAGGGAGGTTATTGGGTGATTATTGAAAGCACAAATCCAGAGCCCAAACCCAAACATTTGGCCACAATATTCCACAAAATTTGTTGAAAACACTCCATAAGAATTTTTGGACCCATACCAAGTGGATTGGTGCTGAAACAAAGTCCCAAACGATGGGTGTTCTACCCCCGGGTGCCCCCCAAGCTATCGTAGTTCTAAACGCCCCACCCCGGAGTGATTAGAAATCTATAGTAGTTTTTCTTTCTTTTATTTCTGCATCTTATTCTAGGTTATTTAAATAGGTTGTAGTTTAAATTTCATTTCATTCTGAGCATTTTTTACCATGTTTTCATCATTTCTCGCCTTTACTAATCTGCAGATGGCACCATCAAACTCTGGGTGATAGAGGCCAAATTGGAGAAATTTGACCTTCTAGGTCTTCCCAAAATACCCCCAATTAGCTAACTCCAACTTTGTAGGTCATTTGGAGCTTCCTGGACAAGACATTGAAGAGAGTGCTTTCTAATAATTTATTACAAGTCTATTTGTCCCGCCCCAGAGCGAATACAAATCTATGAAGAATTTCTCAACTGTTCCTTTTGCAGTGCCCTCCTGGTAACATATTCATGCTTCTAGTAATTTTTTAGGTTGTTCTGATGTTTTTTTGTTATCGTTTTAATATTTTCATGCATACACTGACAATAGGCCTTGGAAAATACATGTTCTATTCTATCTGCAGGTGCTACTGATATTTTCTATTTCCTTGAACGTAGGTCTCTGACATCAGAGGAGCAGTAAGGAGTCAAAACTCATATACACAAGCAACGATGACGTTTTGGTCTACCCATCTTACATGTGGGCACGCAGAAGAAGGATTGTTATCCATGGATGTGATAAGAAACATATTTAACGCTCCTATCCCCTAAAAGGGAAGGAGACGTATTGTAACATGAATTTAAAAGCATATCAATAAATAGGGTCATATTCCATATTGCTTTTATCTTGTGTCGATTCATTTATGTTCTTTCCTTTCATGCATTTTTCAATATATAGGCTTTTGGCGTTTAGTTTTATACACATCATACTTGGCATTTTCCTTTTTTTTGTTTGTATCCTCGTGCTTTCACCTAGTGATTTATTACCTTGATAGAAATCACATGTTGATAGATTATCAAGGTATATAAGGGAGTTGTAATATGGTGTGTAGCATTATTTTCTTATTTTCTATTTAATAATTCTATGAGTCATGGAAGACTTGGTATAGAGATCTATTTCTTGGTGCATGTGTAGCCAATAAAACTGCTATTGTAGACCATATGTGACTTATTGATGTTAAATACTATGGAATAATTTAAATAAAAAAATCAACTGATCTAGTGATTAAAGGTCTAATATGGCTAGTGGGAACTAGAGAAAAATTCTATTTGGATGGATACTTGGTGTGATAAAATATGACTCAATCTAGATCTAATTTTAAAATTATGGATGAGATTACTTTAAGATAATATGGTGATAGTGTTTCAAACATTATGTACAAGGATCACGAAGGAAGATACAAATGAAAAAATATATTTTTACAAGTTTACCAGACATTGTTTCTAGGAGGCAGTTGAGCAAATATATAACAATGATTATTCTAATGGGATCTGAGGATAAGTTTATTTGGGATTTGAATAGATGAATAGAATACACAACAAGAAGGAGATATAATGTAAACCATGAACAAAATAGGAATATTGTAGGAATATATAAATATATTTGGGATAGCCTGAGCATTCTAAAAATCAAAATGTTTGTATGACTAGTAGGTCACAAAAAAATTATCCTAGGATAACCTAATGAAAAGGGGTTTTCATGGTCCCTCACAATGTGTTCTATATAAAAATAAGGAGGAGAGTATAGACCATATCTTGGGACATTGCTCAATATTCTAGGAACTATGACAATGAATTCTTAATATGTTTGGTAAATACATGGCGATGAATGGAAAAACTAAAGAATGATTAAAGCATTGGCAAAGAACTTTTGAAAGTGAGGCATTACAGAAAATCTAGAATACATAAAAATATACAAAACTTTAGATTGTATGGGTGAGGCATTACAGAAAATCTAGAATACATAAAGTAGACCATATGTGTCTTACTGATGTTAAAGATATTGGCTACTTTAGAAGAATGTGTTTCCTAGATCAATAGTAGACATGATGCACTTGATGATGCAACAACCCATCTTAAATATGATATGATGCAAAATTGCCTTCTACCAATTGGCAATGAAGGTTAGCAAAGTCATTATTTGAGGAGTATAATGTGGTGCACTACCTTATGGTGTCAATAATATGTAACAATACCTATTGTAGTATGCACTTAAGTAGTCTACTACATGGATATGCTTTCTCTTATGATATTTGATCACAAGGTGGAACTAATATAGGTAAGTCATCCATTTTATATATATATATATATATATATATATATATATATATATATATATATATATATATATATATATATATATATATATATATATATATATATATAATTCACTAATTCTATCTATTAACAAAGGAATTATAGAATCCAATGATCTAAATGTATGATAGTTTCCTCACCCATGATGTAGTGGCACCATTATTTCACATCTTGGATAGTTCCATATAACATCTTGTCATATATAGAGTAGTATTGAGCTACACTTCAAAGTGTCTCATAATATTATGTTACTAAGATCTCATTATTGATCATGATGATATCTAGTAAATATCTAGAAGAACCAATTTATAGCTAGCGTTTGAGTGATATTTGACATGGCTAGCACTAACATACAATAGATGTCTTAATATATTTTTTCAAATGCCTATTATTATTTTAAATTCTAATGGAAATTTATATTTCATGTATAACTTGATTTAGTGCCCATGATACATGTGAGAAGACCAACATGAACCTATGGTAGAAGTTGGTGAGGCTATAAAAAATTTTCAACTCTATTAGATTTTTGGGCATCGATCATTCTCAATTGATATAAATATTTTCTAAGTCTACATGAATTCTTATTGGTAAATAATACACCCTATATAAGAGATATGTATGTTTCCAAAGGTACACCTATGCATGTTAGCTTGCAACCTATGATGGCATAAATTATCTCTAAGTAGGTGGTCTATGACATTTTCATTTGCTAATTGTATGTGAAGAGAGTCAAAACTACTCCAAACATTATCTACATACAAAGTACCACTACTGGAATGATAACTTAGGGCTAAACACACTATTAAAAGAAGTGAAATTGATTATGGCCATGACACTTCTAGCTAGAATTCTAAAACCTTGTACAGAAAATATGGTAATGATGAAAGATACCTTGGTGTGTATTTGCATATTTTACCATGATTGTGGTAAACAGCGAGTAGTTTTCATCGATTTTAAACCCTAGACATAAGCAAAAGAATCATAGATACATTTGAAGACACCAAAACAACACCAATCCGATTATGTGACAACAAGAGCTGATCGAAGTGACAAGCACATCCCCTAGGGCAGCCCCCAGAGGTTAAACAGTGGTCCTAACCACTCCCAAAAGTAGTTTGGAAGGTCAGAGGTCAATTTGGCACCTTTTTGGCACTTTGTTGCCCACTCATCCCACCCAAGGATGAATACAAACTAGTATTCCTCTCACCCAGGGATGATTATCAGCATTCGCTCTAGGGTAGGGTAAATAGTATGTTTGACTAGCAAAAATTCAAACCTCGATAAGTCTGCCAGTTAACTATAGCTTTAGGCCATGCAATTGCGAGGAAAGACTTCAAATCAAGGAGAGAGACTTCAGTCATGCATATCTTTGATCTTGGATGCATCATGCAAGGAGACTCTAAATCAGGGAATAATATTTTTCTCAAAATAGGACATGCAACTCTAGTGGCACCCTCGCATGCGCATTCAAACAAAGAGACCCTAGGTCTATAAATTGGTGAGTCTTCTCACCCCAAAAGAGATACAAAGAGGAGCTTTTGGAGCAACGAAGTGCTGCTAAATATATCCTCACCCATTGTTTGTGCTTTCACATCCTTGATCTCTTTTTTTTTTTGAATTTACATGGTGGAATCGATAGCCACCATGAATTCGGGTAGGCTATCCAGTTTTTATGGCCACCATAGTATTCTGTGTTGTCCACCCTAGAAGCCACCACACAGATCTTCATGTAGTCCGCCCCTATAACCACCATGCTACAATCATTTTAAACATTTTACGCTGCTGAAATCACCAGGAAAGGGACAAGCATTCAGTCCGACGAGGCCCGATATTTGAACCTTGGACCTCCGCCCCCTTATGGGGTTTGGATGAACCAATTGGTCTACACCTCGGACCTATCATTGATATCTCTTTTGGAGGGAGGTTATTGGGTGATTATTGGAGGCTCATTCTAGACCCAAACCCAAACATTTGGCCACAATATCCTATAAAATTTTCTGAAATAACCCCACAAGAGGTTTTTGACCCATCCCAAGTGGATCGGTGCCAAAACATAGTCCCAAACGATGGGCGTCCTGCCCCCGGGTGCACCCCAAACTATCGCAGCCCTAATCGCCCCACCCCAAAGTGATTAGAAATATATGATAGATTTATCTTATTTTTCTTTTGCATCTTATTCTAGGTTTTTTACATATGTTTTCATTTAAATTTCATGTGATTCTGACAAGTTTTGATCATGTTTTTATCATTTTCCCGCCTTTACTAACATGCAGGTAGCATCATCAAATTCCTAGTGATAGAGGCCAAATTGGGAAAATCTTACCTTCTGGGTCTTCCTAAAATACCTCTAATTAGCTAACCCCAACTTTGCAGGTGATTTGGAGCTTCCTAAGTGTGACATTTGGAACTATGCTTTTTGACACTTTGTTGTAGGTCTATTCATCCCACCCAAGAGCGAATACAAATATGTGGCTTATTTGTGGACTGTTCTTTTTGCAGTGCCTTCTCGGTGATGTTTTTATGCCCCTATCAAGTTTTCAGTTCATTTGGATCCATTTCAGTTATCATTTTATTCATATTTTGCATATGCTAGTTGAAGGCATGGGGATTGCATGTTTTATTTTATATACAGGTGCTACTAACTATTTTTTGTTTCCTTGAATGTAAGATCTGGACATTAGAGGAGCAGAAAGGAGTCAAGACTCATCAACGCAAGCGACGATGACATTTTGGTCTGCCCATTTTACATGTGGGCACACGAAAGAAGGAATACCATCTGTTGATGTGACAAGTACACTTTTAATGCTCCTAGCCCCTGAAAATGGAGGAGGAAGATTGTAACCGAGTTCTAAAACATATCAATAAAAAGGTTTGTCTTTCATATTGGCTTTCTATTGGGTTTCGATTTGTTTATGCATATTTCCTTTCATGCACTTTCAATTCGTAGGATTAAGCGTTATCTTTTATTTCGTTCGCATCACATCTTGGCTTCTCCTTTTTGTTTTCATATCCTCGTTCTTTCAACATTATTATGGCTTGGGGTGACCTAACAATAGAGAATTTGAATTATGCAAGAGCATATTCTGTGGTAAACAAATAAGAGAGTGATAGTTAGGTTCTCAATGCAAAAGTGCTAAAATTCATACATAGATAAAAGCTTAATGTGGAGCTAGAGAAAATATTAATACGATTACTTAGCTAGCATTGGTAGTTTAGCCATCATGCATAACTAGCAAGCCATTATTTTCATGCTTATAAATAAGAAGTAAAATAAAGAGCATAGGGGTGGAAGCAAATGAATTATTATGTCAAAAAATATACTTGCTGAGTGGTAATTTTACCCAATTACAAAATCACTCTCCCTTAGGATTTTGATCCCAAAACTCTATCTTGCAAAGAAGTTAAAATAAAACAAATTCTCTAAGGTCTCTGCTATATTAGCATTTGTACATGTGTATTAGTAATCTCAAAAAAGATATATCAAATTAATGCTAGGAACACCTTAGTGATTGCAATTAACTATTAACAAGGGGCATGTGTTGGTTCATTTTATTTTGCCATATTAATGATTGTTCATGAAAAATAAATGCAAATATTAATTGGCCCTCATATGACCATGATGTAACCTTAATTGATTCTATCTTGAATATTTTTAGGTAGATTTTATCTTGTTTAGATTAAGTAATTTTAAACAAGTTTTATCTTGCATTAAATCTTACTTTAAAGCATGAAATAGAAGATTAAATATATCTATGAATGTGAAATTAAAATTATGAAAAGATCCATTAAATGTATATTCTATCATGAAGATAAATAAAGTCTTTGTTATAATTAATAAATTGTCCCTCTTTGATAAAATTAATTTTCATAAAGAGACACCAATTTATTGCTTTAAAATAATGGCCTCATAATGTCATTATGAATAATCCC
Source organism: Wollemia nobilis (assembly GCA_028583015.1). Classification (NCBI taxonomy): domain Eukaryota; kingdom Viridiplantae; phylum Streptophyta; class Pinopsida; order Araucariales; family Araucariaceae; genus Wollemia; species Wollemia nobilis. The sequence continues at coordinate 45,387 of JAQPPZ010003359.1, forward strand.
TATTTAATGAAATCAATTTTCATAAATAAGAAACAATTTAATGTTTTATTACACTAGCCTTTGTTGTAATGATAAATTACCTCTCTTCGATGAAATCAGAATTTTCATAAAGAGAAATGTATTTATTGCTCTTAAATGGTGGCCAATGAAACACCATAAAAATTAACCCCCTTTAATGAAATTGATTTTTTCATAAAGAGAAGGTCATATTATGATTATGAATGAAAATTCATAGTTTAAAAATCTAATTTACCTCCAAAATGTGAAAAAATGAAATTCCAAAATTATAAAAAATCTGCATAAAGCATTCATTTTCAACAATTTTTATAAAATTAAAATGACTTCAGAATGAATTCGAATTTGTTTCGTATAATAGTTTGTATATCATTATTCACACCCATTTAATTATTTTTGTCATTTTATTTTATTTCTAATTTTTATTTTAATCTTTGAAAATTTAAAAAAAAAATCTACAAAAGAAAATTTAGAAAAAAAAAATGAAATAAAAAAAAAAAGACGTTGCAACTCCGAATTTCTCGACAGATCCTGCAAGCATTAATTTTTTGCATAAAACCAATATTAGAGTAACCTGACTTAATACAATAAACGTATAATATGGTGTAAGATTCTAAGGAAAATGGGTGCAATATACCGGAAACAAGACAAATTAACCATAAATAAATACATTAAAATATGACTTAATTTCCACTACATTGCAAACAAATCAAGTATTCAATATTCAACATTCAATGATGAGTGTAGAAAACAATCCCAAAGTTGACATCAAAATGGTGAAACTCCGACCAGTAGTGTGCTTTTCTCTCCCGAAAAAGAAATTCCAAAAGATCCAACATCTCTTTAGTCTTTCCATGGTGTATTTAACATTTCTGTGTAAAACCCTTTGTTTCTCTAACTTTAGTTTTCCAACACCTTATTTGTTGTTTGTATCATTTCCTTAACGTCTGCATGTGGTTTGGTTTCATCTTCTATTTTGTTTTCTTTCGAAACATTCGCTTCTCATTCAACTTGTAACACTTTGTCATACATGCAATGATCTATTAGATTGGGACCTAAATTATACTTGCACTAACACCACTTTACCCAGATTTGAATAGTCCTATGTGACACCTTCGCAATGCCACGTTCAATAATTTATACCGACCATGATGAACTCTTTTATTTTATTCCATTCACACATTTCATTTAAAACGACATTCGTTACGTGAATGAAACGCTTTCGATGGGCCCCTATGAAATCACTCGCATTTATTTTGAAGCGCGTGTATTTTTTTTGGTGAAGGAGTTCTAGTAAATTCTTCATACCCTATTGTATTTTAAGCAAAGCCTGCACGTGCTCTATACACTCTTATGGTAGGATAGCAATAGTATTAAAATAGAGTGACGTAAGTCGCCTGGTTCTACGGTGGCTATAGTCCGATGGAGAACCAATACCATATTTCCCTCATACCATCGATTTTCTCCTCATACACCTATTGATGACTTGGTTACAACATAGAACAAGGGGTCCCGTAGTGAACATGTCGATGTTGTGGTTCATCCTGGTAGTAACAATGTCACACTTTTGTCCTTTACTACCACATTAGATAGCTTCAAGATATCGAGAATAGATAGCTCCATCTCTAGGAGTACCAAAAGTATTGCTTTGTCATCTGGGGTACATGTCACCAATGGGGTCTAGGTTTGCATTTTTGTATCACCGCAATCGATCTAGACGTACCCATCACCGACGTTGCATCCAATTCACCCTATCGGCTTCACATATCTCTTCCTGCCAACATGGCCGCCCACCGTGTGATCCTCGTCCACTACCATCATTGTCATTCATCATCGTGAGATTGACTACTGACACATCTTTCAATATTCTAACAATCCCTCATTCATACCCAAAACTATATCCATGCTAGTAGTTTATGTTTTTCCTATAGACACCCACTACCTTGTTCACCATCGTAGTCATCATCATCTTCATGTTTGGCATACACTGCTATCGATACTGGTTTCCTCCATAGATAGTTGGTTCCTTATAGAACCTAGCCACATGTATATTCTTTGCTCTAAAACTATATTGGGTCCACCATGTCATTCGAATACCCATCAAAATGCTATTGCCTTCTTTCTAATGAGTTTCGTCATCTGCCATGGTGTAGGGCTTGGAAGTCCCGTCATCGTTGACAATCCAAGCTATTTATCCTGCTAACATTTGGGTCATCGAATTGACATCACTAGATTGGAACTACCCTATCATCATACGATGGATACGTTGTCCACCTTCGCCATTGATTTGTACTCCAAAATATACTGATCATTTCATCCTAGTAGGTTCGTGCCACTGTTTCGTATGATGTGTCATCGTCGATTTCATTGTGTATACCACCACGAATGCTCCATCATGCTTCACTATGTATAATCAATGCACTAATCCAAAACACTCATATTTTCTATGTATTCACCCATCGATAGCTCGCTAGTGTATTCATTTTTCTCCAACAAAAAATCATGATAATACACTAAGCACCATTGATTCGGATGTTTACACCCCCATCACACTACTTGTCTACTGCTACATTATCCCTTGCTACTCGTAATTGACATCTCCGTCCTTGAAAGTGGTCCTTTGAGCCTTGGTCAATGTTGAACAAACATCACACTATGCATTTTGGAGGTATCGGTTGATGACGTCCAATGGATCATTATCCCATGTTAACAAACTCTCATCATCGATTGTTGTTGGGTTCCATCTACTGCATTTCACATTCGGTTTTAAACCTATTCATCTGAGCTACACTAGTCTGGATGCCAACATGTAACCTCACCATCAATTTCGTTCGCTCATTGGCATCCACATCTGTTATGTGCTAGCCTTAGGTGGTCATCGGTCATCCAAGCTGCACTCACACAATGGTTGATGTTCTCATCTGACGCTCAACTCAGCGTCCACATTGCCATGATTCCCCATGCTATCGTCGTTGATCATGTAGCCCTCAATGCCTTTGGGAGTTATGCCTTTACCTTACTGTGTGCCTAAGTCCTAATCTCATTTGGACCCAATGCTACCAAATTTACCATGATCAAAGCCTGTCATCATTACCATTTATTCATTAATGATCGATGATCAACTTAGATGCTCGTTCGCACTATCCACTCAGGCCTCGACATGGGCCATCTTTGTTCTCGCGTTTCGAAAGTCCACATTTCTCAATTTTTCGATGCGTCGGACCTCTACATGATACTACCTGAAGCCATCTCCGTCATACTGCTATCTACCCCAAGACACGCTTGTTGAGTTATCCTCCCCATCGGGAGCGTACTTGTGGCTGTCCATTTAACCGCCATGCTTGTTGAGTTATCCTCCCCATTGAGAGTGTACTTGTGGTTGTCCATTTAACCGCGTCATCAATGATTTTGCCCTTGAATCTATTGTTGTCCACATCATCAATCACCTTTTCCATAACCTGCATGGAATCAAATATTAAGCTCATTTTAAAATATTGCTAACTTCTAATATCAGATAGTATTAAAGTGAAACATAAAATAATAATATTACATTATTACTTATTATTATCAAAAACCTTTATTTTATTTATTTCAATTATCATTCCTCATTAACATATTGATGTGTATATATATAATATACACATAGATATATTAATATTTATTTAATTTTATTAATTATTTTATTATTATTATTAATATTTGTCATTTTCAAATATATATATATATATATATATATATATATATCTTATTGTTTCTTTCATTTTATTTTGTTTTATATAATAAATTTATTTTAAAATTTTATATATGTAAATATAAAAGTTTAATTAATTTCTTTTAATTTGATTTTTATTTTTTTCTTTATTTCAATATATATATTATAATTATATATGCGATATATAATAATAATGTGTGTATATATATATATATATATATATATATATATATATAGTGATTCCCAACATAAGACCTAAAGGATTAAACTATAACAAATCAAACCAAAAGAAAACAAGCAAATTGCAACAAGAAAGGATTCAAGCCAAAATTTAATTTTACCAAAATGAATGCAAACATCTATGCCCTCGATAATGACTTCAATCAACAATAAAATCTAATTCCACCCAAAAGACAAGAAGATCCTACAAACCTAGGAGGTTCAAATTCTACAAGGTGAGCTCATGGTTAAGAATCTATCAAACATAATTGCTCAAAGACAACCGAAGACCTCAAAACATCAAAACAAAAAGGTGGGTCCCCAAATTTTGGGGTACGTTGTGGAGCAGCCACAAGAAATGGTGACTTTGCTAGAAAATGCTCCTGAGCATTTCGGGTGAAGAACCCAAATCTGAAATGAGAACATCAAAGATTAGCAAAATAAAATTATTTAGCGATGTCCCAAGAAGGTGGGGGTAAACAACTTCGAATAGAAACAACTAATCCATATGCCTTTGCTCAGTGTGTGCAAAAGTGATTCATTCTTGCATCTCTGAAAATCCTCCAGATTCCATCATCCCTTTCTACATTAGGCTATGAAGTATCGCTCATAACGAAACGACTATAGACAGAGCCCCACTGCTAGTCAAGCATCTATAGCCTCGGTGGAGTTTATCTAACTCACCCTTGTGTTTGCTTAATGCTTTGCAAAGCCTTTCCTTTTACCCGAGCTATGTCTAGACAGAGCCCTACTATTGGTCAGGCGTCCATAGCCCCGGTAGAGTTTATCTAGATCTTGTGACTGATTTGATCAAGCTTTCCAATGCTCTTTTATTTTTATATTTTGTATATATATATTCTTTCTCTTTTTTTTTTCAAAAGAACAACCGGGCAAAGCTTCAAGCATCACTAGGGTTAGGCAGCCTACAAGTGGAGCGTATTGGATTTTCACCTAGGGTTGCAAATCAAGATAACTTCATCCTTCATAATTCCAAAAATACCATTTAATGTATGTGAGTTACATGTGGAGCTCTAGAGAAATATTTCATTGTTCCACTTTCCACCATTTTAGTCCTAAAATCTGAGCATGATCACCAAATAACTCATCCCCCTTTTCTCGGGTTCACCAATTTTCAGATTAGGTACTCCAACCTACTAAACAAAGGAACACAAAAATAGGCCAGAGACCAAAAGTTAGCGACCATGAAACATTACCTCTAACAACCCAACACACAAAACTAAAAACACAAACCAAAACTACATCCAACCAAAAATCAAGGACAAAGCACAAAAATAGAAAGCAAAAACCAAAACTATATACAAATGTACAATATGGTACAAGATGGTGCAAAGCTTGAGCTATCACTTCCCTGGATCCCAAACATGATTAGCACATTTCAAAAGACATATAACATGATAAGCATGCCAAGTTTTACAAGAATCCAACGAAAACAATATTAAGCCAAACAATACAACAATCTTCAACTTGCCTCTCTCACCCCACCAATTTGATTTAGTTCCATTAACAATCCCATGGGTGAGCTTCAAATCATTAAATTGATTAGACAATAATTGATCTTCAATTCTATCTTGTCTATTCCTTAGGATGTCAATTTCACAACTCGATTCATGATTTAGAATTAGGCTTTCTTCTTCAAATATGAGACCTTGCAAACAAGAGCCTATTTCTAAAAACTTTAAAGCCAAATCATTTTTCAAATTTGTAGGCCAATCAAACTTATGCAACCACTTGCAAGCATCTAGGATATTTATTAAATGAGGATCATCATGAGTTTGTATCCTAGATTCAATAATTAATTGATTATGAACTTGATTTAACACTTCAAGCATATCAACTTCTTTTTCATTCAACAAAGCAATATCATTAGTGGTGTGAGGAGAAATTAACTCAAATTCTTTATCAACCACAAATGGCATTTCATCATTGATAGTATTTGAATCCAACAATCCATTAGGCAAACCTTCACCTGGATTTCGAATGGTGGAACCCAAAAGGTGAGATTTTACCTTTGGCACATTTCCATTTACCATTACTTGGAGAGGATTTGTAACTTCCTCTTTTCTCTCATGATCTTTATCATCATCTTCTTGTAGCACTTCTTCTTTGTCCATGACATGTTTATCAAAGACACCAAAATTAGGCACCCAATTAAAAACATGTCCATCCTTTTCAAACCATGAGTCTTGTCTATCTAGGGATGGGTCAACTAACACATCTCCATGATCAATCACTTGGGTTGTTTCAGATAACATGATATTTTCAATTGGATCATCAATGATATCAAACCCAAACCACTCAGGTTCTGAAATTTCCTCATTTTGAGATGGCATAGACATTGTAGAACCAATAGGTGGATCAATATTTTTAATTCCATATCCCTCAAAGGGGACCAAAGTAAGTGGTTCTCCTTCTTTATCCATGGTAGTAGCATCATTGTCACTTTCCAATACTAGATGAGATTCAAACCCTTCTTCCAAAACTTTCTCAGATTGTACAGGACTTGTAATATCCTCATGTGAGGAAGCAATTGTATTATCCTGCATATCAATTGACACAAAAAGTTCATTAGAAGGTTTGGAATGAGCATATTCTTCCCATTTCTTGTTAACCATCCATACTATTTCTTCCTCAAAATCTTCAAGAAATTCTTCTTCAAATTTTTCCTTGTCATCATCTCGAGGATGTTGAAGGCTTTGATCATCAAATTTAATCACCTCATCCAAATTTATGGAAGGTCCTGATTCATCACATGTTTCAAAACCAATCCACTCTAGGATCCCTCCATTGTCCAAAAGAATATCACTTTTAGTATCTTCGACCTTTGTCTCATGAGGATGATTTGGAGCATCATCGAGATATGCATCTTGAGGCCTTTGTTCTTGTAGTTGAGAGATGTTTTCTTTAAGTTGTAGAACTAGCCTTTGCAACTTGTCCTGCATATCAGGTGAAGTGAGTGCTTCATTAGAAAGAGCGGCAAAGTTCTCCCATTTATTCCACCAACAATGATCATCTTCTAAAATTGGGGTGTGATGCTCAACTATACCTTCACATTCTTCAAATTCATCAATGGGTTGATCCTCAAACTCACCTTCACCTTCCTTAGATGGTTCAATCATTTCCAAAAGTGGGTTATTTCTTGTATTCAAATTTGTAAGGCTATCATAATCCACATTGGTAACCCATGATTCAATTTTATCACAATTTGGAAGGTGTGGGTTTTCTTGGCTATCAATTTCAACAATATCATCCAAAGTATCTTCCGAGAACAAGTGGTGAAACTCTATTATGTCTTCGAATTCATTCATTGATTTTCTTTCAACATTACTTTCAACCACTTTTGATGGCTTAGGGGTTTCTAAAATGGGATCATGATCATACCAATCCTCACTTGTAAACCAAAACTTTGATTCACTCATCTCCAACTCATCACTACTTGACTCATGTTGGCTTTCTTGATCTTTACAATGGTCATCTTCCAAAAATAAGTGATGAGATTCCACCATATCTTCAAATTCATCTCTTGACTCCTCAAATTCACTCTCAACCACCTTTGGTGAGTCAAGGGTTTCTTCAATAGGATCAACTCTTGTATCTTTCTCCCAATGGTTGTCCAAATCTTCCTTTGTGAGTAAACATGACCAAATCATATCCTGATGGGTTTGTTCATCCCAATCCTCATTAATGGACCTTGGCTTTGAGACTTGCACATCCTCTTGGATGAAATCTAAGGTGGTTGTAATATTTGGACATTCAACTTCATCCCATTGATTGTTCACCCTAGGGTTAAGCAATGATGGTTGATCCACCTTTTCTCTTTCTGAAATGGCCCATTGTTCTAATGCTATCATGGTCTCATAGACTCCATGCAAATATGGGTTGTCAAGATTTTCCCTTAAAAATGTAGCCACTACGGGTTGTATGGCTCCCATGTATATTTCAATAGCTCTCTCTTCTGAAATGATGAAATGGGGCACCACTTTGGTATACAACTTATGAAACCTATCATTGAATTCACTCATGGACTCATTAGGTTCCTTAGAGATAGAGATAAATTGATTTAACATCAAAACGAGGTCAACTTGTTTTCCAAAATGGCTAGTAAATGTTGCTTCTAGTTGAGCCCAAGAAGTGATGGAATCTACAGGTAGGTGTAGGTACCACTCATACGCAACCTCATCCAATGTGTATGAAAATAATCTACAAGGAACATCTCCTTTCCATATTTGCAATTGCCTTAAGGTGTCCTTGTATCTTTGAATATGTTCCTCAGTCGAGGTCACATCATGCTTAAACATGGGTAAATGATTTTCTACACCTTGAGGAATTTTATGAGTAGGCCTATCCAAGTGACTATAATAGCCAGCTATCCACAATGAAATTTTTGCCCTAGTTGGAAAAACCGATGCCATTAGTGAAACTCAAAGAATAACTTCAGAACCAATTTGTTAGTCAAATAAATATTTCTTACAAAGAAGCATGAAATGACTAACCAATCTCAAATGTTTAACATATGAATCATCATGTTAGCATCAACCAAGATATATGTATCCATTAAACCATGAAATTGAAGAACATTCTCAAATTTACAAAAGGTTAGTATTAACGCATCATCAAATAGAGAATGTTAGAATCAATGAAAGTAATCATATGGAAACAAAACCTCGTTAGTCAAGACCAATGTTTTTGAATAAATATTTCAAGTAACATGAACAATTTAGCATCTAAATAGCAATAAAATAAATCAATTCAAATCCTCCTAGCTCCCAAAGTGTTGAGTGCTAAAGAAAGCCAAATATGCTAATCGAATGGACTTGAAATATTTAGCAATTCAAAACTTTCAAAGTTACACCAATATCACATTATTCATTGCATGAACAATTCAAAGCATTTAAAACAACAATGAACAATTTAGCATAAATAAAGTAACACCAATTCAAGCCCTCCTTCTAGCACCAAAATATTGAGTGCTAAAGGAGGCCTAAAGATAACAATCAATAGGACATGAAACATTTAACCATTCACAACCTTATGGTTATACCAAATCACATTCTTTCCTGTATGAACAATCCAAAAGTGTTAGATCAATGAATACCAATTCATGCCCTCCTTCTAGCACCAAAATATTGAGTGGTAATTTTATCCAATTGTAAAATTACACTCTCCCTTAGGATTTTGATTCCAAAACCCTCTCTTGCAAAGAAGTTAAAACAAAACAACTTCTCCAAGGTCTCTGCTATATTAGCATTTGTACATGTGTATTAGTAATCTCAATAAAGATATATCAAATGAATGCTAGGAACACCTTAGTGATTGCAAGTAACTGTTAACAAGGGGCATGTGTTGGTTCATTTTATTATGCCATATTAATGATTGTTCATGAAACTTAAATGCAAATATGAATTGGCCCTCATATGACCATGATGTAGCCTTAATTCCTTTTATCTTGAATATTTTTAGGTAGATTTTATCTTCTTTAGATTAAGTAGATTTTAAACAAGTTTTATCTTGCATTAAATCCTACTTTAAAGCATGAAATAGAATATTAAATCTATCTATGAATATGAATTTAAAATGATGAAAAGATTCATTAAATGTAGCTTCTATCATGAAGATAAAGAAAGCCTTTGCTATAATTAATAAATTATCCCTCTTTGATGAAATTAATTTTCATAAAGAGACACCAATTTATTGCTTTAAAATAATGGCCTCATAATGTCATTATGAATTATCCCTCTTTAATGAAATAAATTTTCATAAAGAAGAAATAATTTAATGTTTTATTACACTAGCCTTTGTTGTAATGATAAATTACCTCTCTTTGATGAAATCAAAATTTTCATAAAGAGAAAGGTATTTATTGCTCTTAAATGATGGCCAATGAAATGCCATAAAAATTACCCCCTTTAATGAAATTGAAATTTTCATAAAGGAAAGGTCATCTTATGCTTATGAATGAAAATGCAAAGTTTAAAAATCTGATTTACCTCCAAAATGTGAAAAAATGAAATTTCGAAATTATAGAAAATCTGCATAAAACAAACATTTTCAACAATTTTTATAAAATCAAAATGACTTCAGAATGAATTCAAATTTATTTTGTATGATAGATTGTATATCATTCTTCACACCCATGTAATTATTTTTGTCATTTTATTTTTTTCAATTTTTATTTTAATCTCTAAAAATTTAAAAAAAAATGCAAAAGAAAAGTTAGAAAAATAAAAATTAAATAAAATGAAATAACAAAAAATGTTGCAACTCTGAATTTCTCCACATAACCTGCAATCATTAATTTTTTACATAAAACCAGTATTAGAGTGACCCAACTTAACGCAATAAACATCTAATATGGTGCAAGATTCTAAGGAAAAGGGGTGCAATATGCCAGAAACAAGATAAATTAACCATAAATAAATGCATTAAAATATGACTTAATTTCCATTATATTGCAAACAAAATAGGTATTCAATATTCAACAATGAGTGCAGAAAACAAGCCCAAAGTTGGCATCAAAATGGTGAAACTCAGACCAACGATGTGCTTTTCTCTCTCGAAAAAGAAATCCCAAAAGATCCAACCTCTCTTTAGTATTTCCATGGTGTATTTAACATCTTTACATAAAACCCTTTGTTTCTCTCACTTTAGTTTTCCAACACCTTATTTGTTGTTCATATTGTTTCCTTAACGGCTACATGTAGTTTGGTTTCATCTTCTATTTTGTTTTCTTTTGAAACATTCATTTCTCATTCGACTTGTAACACTTTGTCATACATGCAATGGTCTATTATATTGGGACCTAAAATACACTTGCACTCAAAACACTTTACCCAAATTTGAATAACCCTATGTCACCTACACAATGCCATGTTCAATCATTTATACCGACCATGCTGCACTCTTTTATTTTATTCCATTCGCATATTCATTTAAAACGACATCTATTACGTGAATGTAATGCTTTCGGTGGGCCCTTGTGAAATCACTCGCATTTATTTTGAAGTGTGTGTATTTTTTGTGGTGAAGGAGTTCTAGTAAATTCTTCATCCCCTATTGTATTTTAACCAACCCCTGCATGTGCTCTATACACTCTTATGGTGGGATAACAATAGTATTAAAATAAAACAACGTAAGTCACCCGGTTCCATAGTGGCTATAGTCTGATGGAGACCCAATACCATATTTCCCTCATACCATTTATTTTCTCCTCATACACCAATTGATGACTTGGTTACAACATAGAACAAGGGGCCCTGCAATGAACACGTTGATATCGTGGTTCATCTTGGTAGTAACAATGTTACACTTATGTCCTTTACTACCATAGTGGATAGCTTCAAGATCTCAAGAATAGACAACTTCATCTTCAGGAATGTCAAAATGATCACTTTGTCATCTGAGGTACACGTCACCAATGGGGTCTAGGTTTGCATTATTGTATCACCGCGGCTCGCCCATAGTGACCCAAACCAACCGCAACCACGCCCCACCACCAGCCCCCACACAAAACAAGACACGAGCCCAAAAAGGAAGGGGGGGGCGAAGAGGCGGCGGGGGGGGGGGGGGGAGGGAGGGGGGGGGGGGGGGGGGGGGGGGGGGGGGGAGGGGGGGGGGGGGGGGGGGGGGGGGGGGGGGGGGGGGGGCGGAGGAGGGGGGGGGCGGGGGGGGAGGGGGGGGGGGGGGGGGGGGGGGGGGGGGGGGGGGGGGGGGGCCGCCCCGGGGGGGGGGGGGAAAAAAAAAGGGGGGGGGGGGGGGGGGGGGGGGCCAAGAGGGGGGGGGGGGGCGGGCGGGCCGGGGCGGGGGGGGGGGGGGGGGGGGGGCGGGGCCCCCCCCCGCGCCCGGGGGGGGGGGGGGGGGGGGGGGGGCAAAAAAACAAGGAAGAAGAAGAGGGGGGAACGGAAACCCCACCAAAAAATAAGTGTGAAAGATCACACCAAGGAATTCCATAGGTTGACCATTCAGGCCAATCATGTGGAAGATTATAAAGAGAAGGTATTGAAGTATATAAATAGGTTGTGAATGTCCATATAGGATGAAATTAGTACTATAAGGATAAGAACAATAGAGGAAGCCTTAAAGGCATAGGAGAAGTTACTACAAAAGTAATAAAAAAATCAAAGAGGAAGAGGAAGGTTCTCTCAAGGATAAGGACAAATAAACAATGGAAGAGGATAAAAGAAATAGGGAGAAGCTAGTACTTCTCATAGTAATTTTAACTTGAACACCAAAGAAGTGGAGACTCCTCACCAGGTAGAGGTGGTTTTGGTTGTAGATGCGATAGAGCTTTAGAAGATGTTATAGATATAATTGATATGGGTATCAAACATTTAAATGTTCAACCATGCATTAAAGCAGTAATAAAGGAGAGGAGAAACCATATTGCATGAGCAAAAGAAGATAGTGTGGCTTCCCCAAAGTATGTAGAAGAGCCTAAGTAAGGAGAATCTCTCAATATGAAGATAATTCTATTGAAACTAAAGAAGAGAGAGTGTGAACCTATTCAAAGGAAAAGTCTTTTAGAATAGTATGTAAATCAGGAGGTAAATATTGTAATATCATAGTAGATAGTGGAAGTATAGATAACCTAGTATCTATTGAAATGGTGGAAAAACTAGGGTCGATACGGATAGAACATCCCAATCCATACAATATATTTTCATTACAAAAGGGACATCAGATCTTATTTATGAGTAATGGAAGGTGAATTTTCATATAGGATCATAAAAAATTGAGGTCCTATGCGATATTATGTCTATGGATGCTTACCATGTGTTGTTGGGGAGACCTTGGGAATTTGACAAAAAGGCAATACATTATGGTAGGGCAAGCACCTACACTATTGTGAAATATGGTAAGAAGTATGTATTAAGTCCATTGAAGGACAAATATGAGAAAGAGGACAATTATCCAAAAGTATGCTTGATTTATGGAAAAAAAAATTAAGGAGATGACAAAGAAGAAGGTATATTTTGCATTGATTTCTAAACCCACAACTAATGAAATGGCAGACAAGAAGAAGAAGATTTCAAGTGAGATAAAATATTTGTTATAGGAATGTGCCAAAATTGTATCATTTTTTTTAATGGATTGCCACTGATATTAAGTATGAGCCATCATATTAATTTCATTCTTGGATAACGTTTACCTAATAAGGCAACATATAGAATGATACCAATGGAGAATGAAAAATAAATAGACAAGTTCAGGAGCTATTGGACAAGGGGTTGATCAAGAAAATCTTGAGCCTATGTGTAGTCCCAGATATACTTGCACCAAATAAGGGTTGTGAATGGGTCATCTATACAAAATCAAGGGCTATCAATAACATAACTATAAAGTATTGATTCTCATTGCCATGAATATAAGATTTGATGGATTGCTTGAGTGGAGTAAGGTACTTCACAAAAATAAATTTTAAGAGTGGTACAAGTAGATCTAGATAAAGGAAGGAGATGAGTGGAAAATAACACTCAAATTTAAGGATGGGTTATATGAGTGGCTAATTATGCCATTTCGATTGACAAATGCAACTAGTACCTTTATGCAATTGATGAACAAAGTGTTGAAGCTATTTATTGGAAAGTTTATCATTATCTATTTGGACATATTTATATTCAATAAAAGTAAAGAAGACCATTTGGCACATTTGAGATTGGTCTTGCAAAGACTAAAGCATGAAAAGTTGCTAGTCAACTTGAAGAAATGTAATTTTATGAAGGAAGAATTTGTGTACTAGGATTTTTTATTTTTCTAAATGGGGTTACGGATGGACCCTAATAAGATCAAGGCCATTGTGAATTGACTGTCACTAAGAAGTAGGTTTGAGACCAAGAATTTCCATGGTTTGTATATTTTTATAGGAAGTTTATCAAAAACTTCAATGAAATTTGTGCTCCAATCACTAAAACAATAAAATGAGGAAAGCATGAGTTTAAGTAAAATCATGTAGCAGAAAGAAGTTTATAAAACAAAAAGAAGAAGATAATGGAGCAACCCATTCTAGCCCTACCAAATTTCAACAAAATATTTTAGGTGGATTGTGATGCAAGTGGAACAACAATAGGAGAAGTCTTTAGCCAATAAGGCAAGCCCTTTCCTTTTTTAGTGAGAAGCTAAATGAGTCAAATAAGTACTCAATCTACGACTAAGAATTTTAGATCATTATTCAAGCCCTAAATAAATAGAGGTATTATTTTCTTCCAAAAGAGTTTATCTTGTTCACAGATAATCATGTCCTACAATTTATTAACAATCAAAGTAAGTTGGATGAAATACATATAAAGTGGGTGGAAATTTTGTAGGGATATTCATTTATTTTGAAGCATAGAAGTGGTCATTTGAATTGAGAAGCTAGTACTTTGAGTAGAAGAAATCTATTATTGAACATGATGTAAATTGAAGTTGTTTATTTTGATTCCATGAAGGAGCTTTATGTTGATGATATAGACTTCAAGGAAGCTTGGGTAGCATGTAGTAATCCTATTGCAAGAGACAGGATGCCATGGTTGGATTACTTCATCCAAGAGGGACTTGTTCAAGGGACACCATTTGTGCATACTACGAAGTTCCATGAGGGATAACCTAATAAGAGAGAAGCATAGTGGAGCACTAGCTAAATATTTTAGAGTAGAAAAAATGATGGGACACATTTGTGTAAGTTACTATTGACCTAAATGAATGCAAATGCAATTATATTTCTATAATATTGTCATGTTTGTTAGCATACCAAGGGGTGAAATCAAAGTATTAGGTTGAATCAACCATTACCAGTGCTAGAGAGGTCATGGGAGAATTAGAGCATAAATTTTATTCTTGGATTATCGAGGACACAAAGGGGTAATGATTCTATATTTGTTCTTGTTTATAGATTCTCAAATATGGCATATTTCATAGCTTGCAATAAAACAAACGATATTGCCCATATTGCTAACTTATTCTTTTGAGAAGTTGTAAGATTGTATGGTTTTCCAAAGAGCATTGTGTTAGACATAAAAGCAATGTTGTAGGTCATTTTTGGTATATCTTGTGGAAGAAGTTGAGTACCAAGTTAAACTTTAGTTTAGCCTATCACCTAAAAACATATGGATAAACCAAAGTCATGAACATAAGACTTGGAAATTTTCTATGATGTCTAGTTGGTAAGAAACCAAAGTTATGGGATACTGTATTGGCACAGATAAAATTTACATATAATAATTCAATGAATTGAAGTACAACCAAAATTCCATTTCAAATTATGTATGGAACTCATCCTAGAGGAGTAGATGAGTTGTGGAGTACATTTGAATTGCAAAACCTAATGCTTTGACATGGGATTTTGTGGAGTATATGCAAGAATTGCATCATGAAGTGAAGATTGATTTCAAAAAAAACATCATGAAATACAGGACGTATTAACCTCAAGCATCAAACATAAGAATTTTAGATTGGATATTTTTGGTGCATTTGCAAAAGGAAAGGTTTCCCAAATGCACGTACAACAAGATAAACTAGAACAAGATTGGACCATGTAAGGTCTTGAAGAAGTTATCCACCAATGCATATGAAATTGAGCTTCCAAAGGGATTGCCATTTAGTCGATATTTAATGTAGTTGACTTATATCCATACTATGGTCACACTAGCGATGAGGATGAAGATAATACAATTGATATTTTAGTAGAGAATTGGATAGTGCAATTGCCAAAAAGGAACGAAACAAATTTGAAGCTATTGTAGATTCTAGAGTGGCAAGAAGGATAAAAGGTAAGGCATATTATGAATATCTAGTTAAATAAAATAACCAGGATATTGATGCAACAATGTGACTACCAGTTTTTAAGATCACCAAGTAAGAAATATCCATTGAAGACTTCTTCAATATTTTTTTTTGTTACCCCTAGAGTATGATGTGGGTGCATTCTATATAGTAAATGGATATGAAGGCAATAGTTAGGTGCTCCATGCAAAAAGCATTAAACTTTATAAAAAAATCTTAATGCAAAGATTAATAAGATTGCTTAACTCACACTCACAATTTAGTCTTCATGCGTCTCTAACAAACTATTGTTTTCATGCTTATAATAAAGAAGTGAAATAAAGAACTTAGGGGAGAAGCGAAGGAATTATTAAGTCAAAAATCTACCCTATAACCTCCTAAGGAAAATATAAATAAAGTTTACTATATAAGAGCCTAAACTTCATAAAAAATCTTAATGCAAGTGGAAAAAAAGATTGATAAGATTGCTTAGTTAACACTGGCAGTTTAGCCTTCATGCGTCGCTAACAAACCATTGTTTTCGTGCTTATAATTAAGAAGTGAAATAAAGAGCATAGGGGAGAAGCGAAGGAATTATTATGTCAAAAATCTACCCTACATTCTGTAGGAGATTGTATGTCTCCTTGTTTCTTTTGTGCAGGTTATCGAAAACATACTGAAGATTTGAAGCGCGGATTGAAGAACAAACGTTGTGGTCGAGAAAGGTTACAGGTGCTGAGGAATTATTCTCATAGGAAAAAATTGTTATGTCCTTTGCATGTACATGATTTAGATTGTCGCCGACTGAAGATCTCTGTGAATAATCGCAGGATGAAATGATCGTACAATTAAAAAAATAGAATTCACAAAGAAAAAACAGTTGAAGAATTTCAACTACCTTATGATAAACAAATACAACATTAGAGTTAAAAGTGATTATTTAATTGCATGATGAAGCTTATGTAGTTGTACGATTATAAGCTGCCGGGTAAAATTCAGTTGTAGGACGAAGGAATCCTACAACCGTAGGATAAAGTGAGGAAGTTGTTGAGGAAGGAACCCTACAACGGTAGGATAAAGTGAGCAAGTGTTGAGGTGCAAGTACTGTACAACCGTACGACATAAAGAAACTTTACAGATGCCGGGCATTGCTGGTGAATCGTACGATTAGAAAGGGGTGCGGCTTGTTACTGCATAACAAGTTGTAAGCGTCGGTGCAGAAGCCCATGCCCGCAATAACTATCGCGGTATGAATTTGCTCGGAAATGAAGAGTTGAATTGGTCGTTCCGCAGGAAAGATATATGGGCATCACTTTTTCTCCTTTCTTGTGCATGGATCGCTATTGTAGTAATTTCAAATGTCGCAGGTATCTTGACTTTTGGTTACTGAAACGACGTCCATTGAATTCTGCGGGTACGAAGAAGGACAGGCAAGTAGACTACGAATTAACTTTGCCCCTTGTGTATATATTTTACATCCAGAGAAGCGCCTAAAATCCGACGTGTGGGGGTTGCTAACAAAAGAAAAGTGATTAGGTCATTTTTTTTTCCTGTGTGAAGTCTGATTTAAAAATATTCTGTGCCAAGAACATGGTGTTCTAATGCACCTTGTTATCTTTGTTAAAATCTGACTGAACTGTAACAATTCTAGAAGATGAAATCCCTCCCACAGAGGAAATCTCGTGCAATAGTCGATGGAATGCAATTTATCTACGCCTGCTGGGAAGCTTCGAAGATTTTGACGTCTACTGTTGTCGACTTGCTGTTTCAATGAGTCAAGTCTGATGTTCACGTTTTCTTGATGAATGTGGAAAATGGTTGAATCCAAACTTAATGTAGGAAAATGAATCATGCGTTAGTTCCTAGAATTTCGTTCTAGTTGAATCAAAAGTCATGTAAGAAAATAAATCATGCGTTAGTTCCTAGAATTTAGTTCCACGTTGAGGTATTAAAAGTGGTGGCACCGTTGTCAACATTTGAATGTGTCCTAACGTAGGCAAAGAAATTTCAGCCCTTTGTAAAGCAAATAAATTATAATATATAAAATATGAGATTCCACAAATTCTGTGATAAAATATTGAATCCGTGAAAAGCTTGCCATTAGTGGCGTGCACATACGGACGTAGCCAAATGAAGGTGCTTACTACGAAGGAACAGTGAAGTAGAATAAAGGGGAATAATAATTTATTGAAAAGTAGTTGGTAAGGTTAAATAGATTGGTAATTGTTTGTTTGGTTAGATATTTATCAAGAAGATATCTAGGTTCAAATTTTGAGGACAGATTATTTAATGATGGCACGACAATAAGGAGGTGGAATAATTTTGGTAGAAGAGGTATTAAAGTGGAACGAAATTCCAACATAGGAATATGCCACTAGAAATAAACAACCCATGTGGGTTCCCTAAACTTGCACTTGTCTGTTACTAAAAAAATACTGTTCTTGTAACCAACTTTCCTATCCAATTTTTTTTTATTATTAAAATTTAGGTTTCTCTTTAAGGGTTTTGGTTTCTCTTTAAGAGGTCTAAGGTTTAAATCCCATTAGGTATGAGGGGACCAAGACCCTTCATAAAAACCTGTGTAAAGTTGAAAAAAAACATCTTTTTCACTGAGTACGAGGGGATTGGAATCCTTTATAAACTTTATATCTGCCTGTATAGTATAGTTGACGAATGTCCTAGGTGCTAGTAAAGGCTGGCCTAGCCTCCATTCCCCCTTCTTGCATATATGTGGCGCAGTTGTGAATGTCTTGTATGTGTTGGTAGAGGTGTTGCTAGAGGTTGACATGGGCTTCATTCCTCTGCACCCACCTTGTGGATACCTAAATAACAATCCATTGTGATTAATGCCATCCACCCTCTATATACCTAAATATCAATTGGTTGTGATTAATGTCACTTGGTATACTCAAAGCTACAACTAGCCACATGAATGTCTTGTGTGCTCGTAGAGGTCGATGTGGGCTCTATTCTTTTAATTTCCACCTTGTGGATACTTAAATAACAAACCCTTGTGATTAATGTCATATGGTATACTTAGATGGGATAACTACGACTAGCTAGTTAGCTAGGTTCTTGGGTTTCTCTCTATCTAAATTTTGACTCCCAAGGGTTGGATGGATTGGTAAGTTCTGGCGTTTATCAAGAGGAGACCTAAATTCAAACTTTGAAGGTAAACTTGTTTGGGGCAAAGATAGTAATATGACCCCTCATGCTCAACAATGAACAATGAGGTGACATAAATAAGATACCATAAGAGTTATAAAGAAGCAACTCCAAGATTTGAATTTTGATTAGTATTAAAAAATAAATTAGATGTAACTAAAAATATATTAAAAAAACTTAAATATAAAATTTATTTTTTATTATTTTTTAATTTACATGGTGGAATTGGTAGCCATCACGAATCTGGGTAGGCTTTTTATGGTCGCCACAATCCTGGAAGCCACCACACAGATCTTCGTGCAATCCGTCCTTATAACCACCATGCCACAATCATTTTAAACCTTTTACACCGCTGAAAGCACTAGAAAAAGGATAAGCGTTTAGTCTCGATATTTGAACCTTGGACCTTCGTCACCTTACGAGGATTAATCGAACCAATTGATCAACACCTCAAACCTAAATATAAAATTTTATTAGTTTTGCATATACAATAGTAAAAGAAAAATAAATGTTTTAACGCATTTAATATATATGGGGAAACATATATTAACCGTGGAAGCATGGAGAGGCACATCGAAGCCACAATTTTCTTAAATTTAAACTTGTTAACATTTAGTAATTATGTGTTTTCAAATATTATTTTAACTATCCGCTTATGTAGAGGAGAGGGAAAAAAAAGGGAGGGAACACCCACACAGGGGCGGGATTTGTTGTAAAAAAGGCCCCCCAAAAAAAAAAAAATATTATTTTAACTTAAATTAATAACACTATGTAAAAAAAAATATTAATAATACCAAATATTTATAATATATTAACAATAAAGTTTAAATTTAAATTTATGTTTTAAATATTTTAAAATATTATAATTTATTTTTTTTTTGGGTTGATAGTAAATGGGTTTTTAAAAGATAATAATACAATTATTATAACTTTGAAATTTTTTATATCATTATAAATATATTATTAAAATTTTAAAAATAAGGTTTTTCAAAGATTGAGAATATCATGGACGAGGTGTAGATCAATTTGTTCTACCAAAACCCATAAGAGGGGCGGAGGTCCAAGGTTCAAATCTCGGGCTTCATCGGACTTAACGCTTGTCCCTTTCCTGAGGCTTTTAGTGGCGTAAAAGTTTTAAAATGATTGTGGCATGGTGGTTATAGGGGTGAACTATGCGAAGATCTATGTGGTGATTTTCGATGCGGATAGTGCTAAATATTGTGTCGGCCATAAAAGTTGAACAGATTTTCAAGGCGAATAGTGCTAAATACTATGACGACCATAAAATGTCGAACAACCTATCCAAATTCGTGGCGGCTACTAATTCCACCATGTAAATTCAAAAAAAAAATGAGAATATCAAATAACATGGTTGTTAATGATTGAAATTATTAAAAAATATTTAATAAAATTAATTTATATATTTAATATATATATGATTATTTATTATAATTTTAATAATTAGAAATAATAATAATTTAAATAGTTATAATTTTTTAATATATAGGGTCAAACATCTTGCATGTATACATTGACATAATTTCAAAGAATTTTTTTATTTGAAAGCCTTTACATCAACTATTTTTTTTGGATTTGGATAGTGTGAGCAACGTTTAGGGATCAACATTCCCTTCCCATCCCAACCATTATTAACACCAACTATTTTTTTTTTATCTGGAAAGTGTGAGAAACTCTATGACCAACGTTTAGGGCTGAACATTCTTATACCAACCATTATTAACACATACCACACACACCAAGGTTTGAACCTTGGACCTTTTAAAAAAGAGTTAAAGCTCAAATCATTGTGTTATTCCCATGGACTCTAAACCAAATAATTATTATTAATTCAAGTTACTTTATTTTTATATGTTTACATTAAATATTTCTTTATAAATGAAATAAATAACATAGTTCACTGTGTGGAGTGCTCACCCAGGTAAAGTTAAAAAAATTACATAAACATATGTAATTAAATACTTACATAAGCATTGGAAGAGAAAATTAAGGCATTGGTCAATGGACAAAGTACTTTATTGTTGTTGTAGAATCGAAGATGAGATTGTTGCTTCAAGAGGGTCCAATGGAGATGTCTTCAAATCCACTTTTAGATAGACAAAGTCTATTTGTAGGTTTTTTAAAGGAAAAATCTCCAACAGATATTGAAGAAGCATGAAAAACAGTACTAAAAATACTATTTACAATTGCAAAAAAAATATCGACATCTCAAAGAGTCAATGGATGCTTGCCACAGTCATAATCAAGGCCAAATATCATCATTGAGAAAAGTATAGTAGAATAAATGGTCTTATATAGAACCAATCATGACCTGATTTATAAATTCATAAGTATTCACCCTACCCTAAATTTTTTACATTCATGGGTTCAATAGAACTAAGAGACTCTTGGTGAGTATTCTTTGTGGTTTATTAGTAATTGATATTTTATTGTTAGTTTTTCCTCACTTATCGACAAAAATAGGGATTTCAAATAAAAAAAGAGGAATCATGATCTGGCAGGATTATTTGTTTAGACTTGGAGAGTGGGATTTGATCCCCCACTATTGTGCTAGTTTGGGTCCAATCGTATGCACTCCCAATGGAGCTCTAGAGTAAGCAAGTATTAGAAATCATTGATAATTTCCTTGGAAGATATTTGGGTATTTTTAGACACACAATGGAAGGAAACACAACCATTTATGCTATTTTATGTGTGGAAGTGGATCTTAGCCAATTTTTTGGTAGAGGTGGAACTTGAACTTGTAGGAATATCTTGGATTCAAGAACAAGATTATGCGGCAATACACTTCAGGTGTATATTTTTCCACAAATATAGGCATTTGGCTAAATCCTATCCAAATAATATGATCACAAAATTGAGAGCTCCTCTAGAAATACTGAATCTTACTCAAGAGGATAAGCCTATAGTCAATAAAGAAGAAGCCAACATTTCACAAGGAGGAGAAGCACAGGAGATGGTTTTGAACAACCCAAAAGAAGGAGAAGGCAAAAGAAAAAATATGGTAAAGAGCATACCTAGCCTAAGCCCTCAAATAGGTATGACATCTTCAAGACACTAGTGGAGTAAAAATAATAATAACTCATGGAAGGAGTGGATGGAAATAATGAAAACAATAACAACCATGTTCAAGCCCTTATTTTGGCTCCTTCTATTATAGAACAGGTAATAGAGAATAGTGAGTTAACATAATTAGATATTGCAATGGCATTGATAGTGCATAACCAAGAGCAAAGATAATAAAGGTTGTCATCATAGGTGTGGTAAAAAAATTAAAGAAATCCAACTCTAGGAATGAGCCAAGTGGATAAGAGATCAAAGAATATCAGCTCTTAAGGAGTGGGTAGAAAATCAAACAAGGAATTGATAGCATCTCAAGGATTAAACTAATCACTTGGTAATCGGTGAGGCCAATAGACTATTACTGGTCTCAAGGTAACCAATGATTATACAATCATGCAATATTAGGGATTTAAATAGCAAAAACCATCAATCTATTGTTCAAAGACTTAGAGAAAAGTAAAATGTATTTTTGCTTATCCATGAGACAAAAATGTTTTTGGATTTCATGTATAAAATAATAAATAGACTTTGGAGGGGTGTTGGTCATATGAAAGTGGCTACCCAAATGGCCTAAGGAGGGATAGTTACCTTTTGGAACTCTCTTGAATTGATGATAATAGAACATATAGCTTGGAGGGGTATCCTCACATCACATTTTAGGAACAATGTTACAATTGAGAAGGTTTAATCATAAATTTCTATGGGACTCAAAACCTAGGTGGTTAGTGTGAGAAAACCCTACAACCAATGCTTAGGGATGAGCATTCTCATTCCATCCATGACCCCTAGTAAGGTTGAGAGCTAAACTTATCAATAGAGGATTAACACATAACCACACACACATCACGATTTGAACCTTAAACCTCCCAAAGAAAAGCCAAAACTTAAACCTAGGGATGAGCATTCCCATCCCATCCATGACCCCTTGTAAGGATGAGAGCTAAACTTATCAATAGAGGATTAACACACAATCACACACACATCATGATTTGAACCTTAGACCTCCCAAAGAAGAACCAAACCCCAAACTGTTGCACTATCCCCTGAGACTAAAAATAAATTTAATATTATAACAATAATTATGAACTACTTGCTTAATATATATTAATTTTGCTTTTTAGGATTAATTGCTTCATTTTAAGAAGATTAAATCAAAGAATAAACAAAATAATAAAAGGAAAAATGAAAAATTTCACTGATATTAGCTCAAAAATTAATTTCTTAGACATTAAGGAAGAGCCCAATATATGAACCTTGTCAAAAGATATAGTCATCACTTAATAATATAAGTAATCGTGATATAATAGTAATATGGCCATTTTACTACTATATAATCAATTAAAAATAAAAAATAAGAAAAAAAATGATACAAGTGAAATCATTTGAATACTCACCTATTTCAACTAAAACTATATTTATAACAAAAATCAATAATTAAAATTCATCATGTTACTGCTATATAACCAATTAAAAAAAATCTAAAATTGAAAACTATGCGAGTGAAACCATTTAAATATTCACCTATTTCAACTATGCCATATTTATAACAAAAATCAATTCTACCTCTCATCAAGTTGTTGGCTGCAATCCTCTAAGGGAATCTAGCTCCAATATTTGGAGGGTCTTGAAAGCTAGTGAACAATTGGTAAAATATAGACTTTTCTAGAAAGTAGGTACATGAGACAAAGCTAACTTTTGGAGTGATTCTTGGGACTAGCATATTCCCTTAACCTATAGATGTCTACCTCTTTTACACCTCTTATCATAGTTTAGACATCTTTGTTAGAATTCTACTACTCTTGGATGGATGTCTTCTGGTACTATGGATTCAATGGTGAATACCTAGATGGATGCCCTAGGTAGTTTTTCCTATAGGTTGTGCTCCTCTAAAAATCATGGATATATATGCCTCATAGTCAAAAAATGGCCAAAAATATCCTTTGTATGGCACTGTATGTCTGCCTACAATTGTGAAAAATAGAATTGCTGCACATGCACAAAAAATAAAAATCCTCCACAAAGTGTGTGATTGCCAAGTTGAATGGTATCTAGCTTCATATTGAATAAATTATGGTGCACTTGAAACCCTACTTCTCATCTAAATCCTAATACTCCTCTTCTATTTCACCTACATAATGTTGAAATCGAATGAGCAAGAATGCCCAAGAGCTTCCAATTTATAGGAAAACTACCACCCATGCAACTGCTTGTATAACTACCACCTAACACCCAGTCGTCTACATGCATTCCATATCATCAATTTTTTGCATGGACAATATGTCTAGCATCTTTATTCTCATTTTGTATTTTTGTATTTTTACTATTTTTGTCTTTTTCCCTATTTTTATATTTTTTGTTTATCTTTTTCTTTTTATTTTATTATTTTCAAAATTACACGTTTCTTTCCTAACATCGTTAGGTGAAGCACATGGCAATTCCAATGCATACTTCAAAAGTGTCTAATGTTCTATCTTCCTGATGATGGCTATCAATTCCATAGCTGTTGAATCCATCACTATTTTCCTATTCTTTAATCTACTAAAGATTGCAATGATTATGATTACAAGTACTTTTTATCTAAGGCTATTCATCATACCTTCCTATTCTTTGTGGAATAATGCACCATTCTGGATGCTCCTCCTCTTTTGACCAATGATGTGTTCCCTACCTAGAAATTTGATGGTTATCTACTGGATGTCTACTTATATTGGCATCATCCTAACTTATCTTATCTTCCAGACATGTATGGTCCTTGCTAGACATCTTCCATATGGTTTCCTCCATCATCCAAATGTGTAGCTATATCATTCATATGGGTGCTACCAGGGTCTATATGGATTGACTCCTCATCCATACGGGTGGTTTCTTCTTCAAGAAGGACTTATTCAGTTCTTCCATCACCTTGTTGGATTATCATGCAATCTTCAAGGTAATGGACCATCGTCCTTTCTTTCTCTTTATGATTGGTCATCTTATCACTAGGATAATGGTTTCCTCTTTTCCAAATGTTGTGATAGAGCCTTCTTGTTTCTTGGCCTCTACCTCCAAGTCCATCGATCTAAAAATAGATGACAACCCATCCTTGGTCTATCTGGTCTTGGTAGGGATTCCTACACTAAGATCCATGTCTTCCTCAAGTTAGTGTAACTCATCCTCTCCCCCTTATTGGTAGAATCTATCTAATGTGGGGTTGTCATACTCCCAGCTACCCAAGATTTAGTTGGTCTCTCGATCATTATTTATGATATATTTGGTTCCTACAAGCTCATTGAGGTAGACCCAAGGGTCTATTATCAGGAATACATAATTATGGGTTAACTTGGACTATGTCCACAAATGGCCCTTGCAATCTAGTCCATATACTAGTTGACCTACAAGAAACAAAAGGGCAATTTCTTCCTCTCGGGTTACCAGTATGGAGGTCAACCATACTCCTCCATTTTTTAGGTAAGCTTAGGTTACCTACAAGTCCTGACAAACTCCCATGATTGTCCAAGTAACCTCTATTTTGGGCTTGGTTTAGCAATTTTGCTCGATAGCTTGGTTCTACATGTGCCTAATTGATATGTGTCAATTGGTGGAAGATTCTAATCTCTTAATGATCCTTATCAATCGTTGTTGCCACCTCACTTTTTCAAAGCATCTTTGAGGTGCGGATTGAGCTAAGGCTTCTTGGTACTGATCTAAAATAGCCAAATTTGTGCTTGAATAATTTCCTTCACCTACAATATTCATTGACCATTCTAAGATTTCTTGAACTCTTTACTGCAATCATCTTACTTATCTTATGTGTTGTCATAAGTCTATTGTTTTTGATCGATACCTTACCACTTCTCAATGTTTAATTGGATGTTGCATGGCTTCTTCATATGGTGTTGTTCACCTACATGGTACTGGCCCTTTGGAGATCACATATTCATTATCTGATATAAAGTTTATCCTACTAGTTCCCACATATTGTGGGCTCAAAGATTCATCATATTCAATCACCTACATAGTTTCAATGAATCTAACCCTTGCTTGTCAACTTTGAAGTTCATCCCATTGTCTCCTATGGTCTAGGTTGGGACTAGCATAGGGTATATCAAGGTACCAAGGTTGATTCTCAACCTCACTTGAATCTTCCAACCATACTCCATACCTTGGCTATTGAGGTACCTCTCTGATATCCTACCATAGAATCTCATATACCTCTTCATAGCTCATCTGATAAGCATTTTTTGTAGCCAAGTTCTGACATACTTTCCTTATCTCATTCTATTCTAGTGATCTTTAAAATCTTCAAGGATGATGGTGAGGTTGATCTTGAGGAGTCATCAATATTCAAGAGGATTCTTAATGTGGTTGTGGATGAACTTTGTGGCTGTGGATGAACTATCTAAGTTCTTTGAGGAATTTGCACTATTCCCCAAAGGTCCTGCATTATTTTTTTATTTTTCCTTACTCCATAAAATTGCATCTCTAGTCCACATCCTTGCAACCTTAAATTCTCTTGCCTTTGAGAGTGTCTTAGGTGTATTGTGAGTGGTGCTGAGGGTGAATAATTCGAAGCTATGGAAAATAAGCTACTTTTTTATGAATTATCATCCATAATCCCCTTGAAATATTTCTAATCTCTTTCAACCTCCTCTGCTCTACGTGCTTCCTCTCGTTGGTGCATTCATTGCATAGTTCCATCCAACTCTTGAATGACTTGTTCCCTTAAGTGTGCATTATACTGGTAAAGGGTCTCATACTCCTCTTGCAATATTTGTGTTTTCCAAGCCATCTGTTGTAGAAAATTTGGTTCTTGATCTTCATACTCCACTTATAGTATCCACTGTTGTGAAGCAACATGCAAAATAACTTGAAGTCGCTCTTCTACTTATCTTTTTGGAATTTGAATATGGGTTGTAGTCATATTTGTTCTCCCTCACAAGGATCTAACTCCACCTAGTCAATTACAGGGTCTCCTTCTACTCTAAATAGCCATTCCAAGTTGGTAGGTTCATCTTCTCGAAAAACATTACTTATCCCACTGTGTTCATAGGATTGTATACCTAGCTATGTTTCTTCAATTGCATTACTAGAAGTATCCTTCTCAATTTCTAAGTTGATTACGTTTATCTATGCCTGTGCCTTATAAACCTTCAACTTAGAACCATTCACAACCTCAGGGTATATTGTTCCATCCAACTTCTTCAATTGAAAAAAACTTGTTATCCATTACCTCTTCCACCTGGAAGGGTTCAAGCCATAGGATCTTCAACTTACCTTACTTGATCTCTCTTTTTCCTTTGTATTTGAGTACTAAGTTGCCAAAATTTAAATTTATTTTTTGGAGATATTTTTCATTCTAATACTTCCATCGTTGCTGAGCAATATTTTTTGCCTACTGTGCCATGACCCTTTTCTTACCTAATTGTACCAATGCTACAAGTCTTTTCTCGATGTTGCCTTCCTCATTTAGGTACGTTTCAATGGCTATCCTTAAGCTTGGTACTAAAAATTCCATCGATACTACTGCCTCCTATTTATACATCAATTTAAATGGTGTGTGGTTTGTGGTTGGTTTGAAGGTAGTTTTATATTCCCATATAACTGTTGGTAAGCACTCCTAATTTGCTCCTTCAATTTCACATGTTTTATATGATAGAAACTAGGACCTTATTTTTTGCCTCTGCTTACCCATTTACTATGGGGTAATACAGACTTGACATAGAGTGAAAGATCCAAAATTCCTTCATCAAGTTTTGAATAATCTAATTAACGAAATGGCCTCCCCTATCACTTGTCAATTGAAGAGGTATGTCAAACCATGTGATAACCTGTTCATACAAAAAGCATGTCATGCTTCTTGCAAAATTATTTGGTAAGGACCTTGCTTTCACCCATTTTGTTAGATACTTTATTGTGATTATGATGTATATGCACTTTGTTTTGTAACTTGTTCTTAGAAAACCTACAAAATCCAATCGCCATATCTTGAAGATCTCTTGAGGTTGTGATGGATGCATTGGCATGAAGTCTCTTCTTAATGGCTTTCCTATCCTTCAACATGTATCACATGCCTTAACAAATTTCTTGGTATCATGATCAAGGGTAGGCCACCATCATCCCACCAATAATAATTTCTTAGCCATTGTATCATGTCCCATATGTCCTTAGACTAGTACTTTGTGTGCCTCTTTTAGGATCTTCTACACTTCATATTCCATTGCGCATTGTCTCAGAATATGGTCCTCTCCCACCTTGTATAGAAATCCTACAATCAAGGTAAAGGGTGTTGATTTCATAATCACCTTACATTGTTCAACTGACATCATCTCCTTGGGTAGCTCTCTTATCAATAGATATTTCCCTATATGTTTATACCACACGGGTATCATACTCATCATGAATAGTTTTCCATCAAGGAATTCATCTGGTATTCCTCCATCTTCAAGTTCTCTTGGGTAAATCCTTGATAGTTGATACATATTACATATTTCTTCCTAGGTCTCACTACCACCCAAAACATGAATTCCTACAGTGTGACGAGCCATCGACTCACTTATCCATAGATTGTTGTCTTGTTAATTAGGTACAAAAATACCTAATAATCTACATAGAAAGAAAAAATTTTATCCAAAAAATAGTGTTAGTACTTCTATACTGCACACACCATCCCTAGTGCTTCATGCTCTATTTTATTACTCGATATAACAATCAACTTGTAAGATGGATGGGCTGATCCAACCCAAATTGGCCTTCCCAAGCCAATGCATATCCAATAGAAAAATTTTAGGTATCAACGTGCACATGGATCTCCTTCTCCCAGTCTAGATAAACCAGGATATGTGCCTTCACCAAATGTGCTTTTAACCCCTCAAAAGCTCCTTGGTGATCCTCTACCCAATGAAAAGGAACACCCTTTCATGTTAGAGCATCTAATGGATGAGAAGTCTGTGCTTAATTTTGGATGAACCTTCTATATTATCCTACTATTAAAAATAGGTTATTTATCGAGATCACATCATGTGGTTCCTCCATTAGCAATATTACCCAAATTCTATCTTGATAAGGCTTTAAACCCTCTTAGCATACAATATGCCCAAATAGTTTCCTGTATGGTACCATCAAGACACATTTGCTTGGGTTCAAGGATATCTAAGCTCGTCTACACAAGCTCATGCATTCATCCAATGTCTTCAAATTTTCTTGTGTCCTACCATACAATGACCAATCATCTAGGAAATCTTTGAAAAATATTGTGGACATCTTATCAAATATGTATAAGATGATTCATTAAAAATTATGTTGGACATTTTGAGTCCTCTAAGTCAGAGTTATCATTGGTGTCATCTGATAGATTTATCACTCATCTCAAGGAATTCGGAAAGAAATAAAGTCACCCAAGTCATCCAGGAAAAAGCTTCATCAGTGCAAAAGTGAAAGGAAAAAGGCTTCATAATATTTTAATATTATTGGCAGCATAGGTTAAGTGATTGGTTTATAAAAACCCAAGATGGGTTATTACAAAAGTTAAAAAGGAGGTTTAATGATTATTTATAAATTATTTAAATTCACAAAAAATTTAAATTTTATAAATAATACCAAGGTTGGGTATTAAGACAAGGTTCTAAGGTTTTATTAAACCTAATATTGGCTCTTTAAGACAAAGTTCTAAGGTTGATTTTAATTTATAATATTTAAATTTAAAATTAAATTTAAATTTATTATAAATTAAATCACACCGACGTGATGCTAAGGAAGGTAAAATTCATTATATAAATGCCAAACAAATTCATTTACCAAGCATCCCTTGCTATTTTTTTTGAAGTGCATGCGAAAGAGATTTCTGTTTCGAAAGCCTTATGATTTTCGTGAAGGTTAAAGCTATGAAGATTCGGAAGCCCTAAGTGTAAAGGCCAATTTGGCCTAGTGGTATGTTGGCTCGATGCTAAGGAGGAGGTTCTGATTTTGATTCACGTGAGGTCTATTTTTAGATTGCAAGGAAGAAGCGCTCTATGCAATTGTTGTTTTTCGGAGGTTCGTTGTTCGAATATCTTGCATGGTGGGTGTGCCATTTTAGAACCATCATGACGCATGGCCCAATGGTGACTTGGTTGCGGTTAAGGCATTTGGAAGAAAATAGTTGGGGGATCAAATCCCACCGAGGGCAAGGCAAGTGAATTTAATTTTTGTTTAATATTTTATTTTTTGCCAAGGTTGCCTAAGGAGAAATAAGGTTATGGTATGCCCTAGGAAAGATAAATATTTTTGTTGATTTTCTTTGTGGAAGTATATCATATTATATATCATTGGAAATCTATTTTTGAGAGCTACTTGTTTAGATTAATTTGAGGGAGAAATAAGGTGTGTGCAAGAAGATATTTTTGGTTTTTTCAAGGAGTTCCAAAAGTAAGTTTGATTCATTCTTTTGAGGGATTATTTCTTGCATAAGAGGGTTTGGTACATTTTTATTGAGTAGGAGTAATAAGGTGTTATTGAGATATTATTTTGATTATTGTGTTATTACTCATGACCTCTAACCCTTTTTGAGATTGGAAAAAGAAAGTGTGTTGAGTGTGGCAAATTTAGTGGACAACTCATAAGGCATCAAAAAGGTATGGGCAATATTCTTCATTGACTTATGTGGGTGATTGATTTCTGAAAATATCTTTGGAGAGAAAAGGATTGATTGTGGTTAACCTTTTTAAGAGTTTTTGGTTTAATGCTTAAAGGTTTTCTGAATTGAGAGTTGTGATTAAACCTTGTTTATAAGAATTGTTGTTGAAGCCCATTAGTTGTGCAAAGAACTTGAACTTGAGTTAGAAAAGAACATGAATATCATTGTTATGTGATATTTATTGTTGAGCATTGTTGGAAATATTTTGAGTTGGTTGATACATGCTTGGACTAGGGTTTGTGATAAAGGATTGATTCTTGAGGTGATTGGTTGACTAGAGTTGATTAAGCCTAGTCAAGTGATTGTGTGAAGTGGTTGTTCAAGTTCCATGAAACAAAATATTCTATATTCTTATTTGATTTGAGATTGAGATTTGAGAATAGAAAATATTGAGTCTCTAACAATTATCTTTATGCTTATATGAGATTGATTTGAGTTGAGATTGAGATTTGAGTATATAACATATTGAGTCTCTAAAAATTTTCTTTTTGCTTCTATGAGATTTATTTGAGTTGAGATTGGGATTTGAGTATAGAACATATTGAGTCTCTAAAAATTCTCTTTATGCTTCTATGATATTGAGTTGAGATATTGATTGAGCATTGAGTATAGAACATATTGAGTCTCTAACAATTCTCTTTATGATTCTATGTGATTGAGACAAGTCTTTGAGAAGGCTTGTGGACTAATTTTGTGTAAGCTTTTGTGGAAGCTTGCAATGCATATTTGAGCAAGTCCTAGAGAGGACTTATTGAGCAGATTTGGACAAGTTCTATGTGAGCTTATTGAGCAAATTTGGATAGGTTTTGTGTGGACCTGTTGAACATATTTGAGCCAGTTATTTGTGGACCTGTTGAGCATATTTGGACAGGTTCTATGTGGACCTATTGAGTAGATTTGAGTAGGTTCTAAGTGAACCTATTGAGCAGATTTGAGAAGGTTCTGAGTGAGCCTATTGATAGAGCTTTGGAGGTGACATAGTATAGAGGACATAGTCTTAGTGGATAGATATCCAGCAGCCAAGACAATTGAAGATAGATCTTTTGAGTGAAGGGTCTTCAAGTGGAGAGAGATCCACTAGTCAATGCAGCAGAGAGACGGTCTTCTAAAAGATAACTAGCTAGAGCAGAAGGGGAAAGAGTTCTTCTATGGAAGATATCCATGAACTTGATATTAGGGGATCAACATCTCCTTTGAAAAAAGGTCAATAAACATTGTAATTAGGAAGGATTCCCAAAGATATTATTTGAGAAATATTTTCTCTATGGAGGTAGCCCACATTGGGTGAACCATGTTAAAATCTATGTCTCTATTGTGTTACGTGTTCTATGCATTGTTTTGATTACTATTATTGATACTACTATCTATACACTACATAATATTGAATTGAAAAGAAATGTAAAAAGTGGTCTTATACTATTCAACCCCCTTCTCAATATAATCTTGTGTTCTTGAATTTGTATCAGAGCAGGTTCCTTCAGAAGAGTTTGATAGCTTAAAGGAAAAGTAGTCTAAGAACACAATGGATCAAAAAGATCAAAATGATGGGTTCTTCAATAATGCAGTACCAATATTTGATAGGAGTGACTTATTGTATTGGTGTGTTCTGATGAGATTTCACCTGATGGCACTTGCTAATGAAGTTTGGGATGCAGTGGAATTTGGATATAATTCAGGAGCCAATCCTCTTACAGATAAGGAAGGTAAGCTTCTAATGCATGCAATTATAAAAGGGTTGTGTAGATCAAAATCTATGAAGGTTATGGAATGTAAAACAACAAAAGACATGTGGGATCTATTGCATACCATATATGGAGATAAAAATGTTAGGAAGGCTAAGATCAAAAATCTCAAAGGAGAATCTGAGAACCTAAGAATGTGGGATGATAAGAACATTCGTGACTATCTCATCAAGGTTTATGAACTCATACATGAGATGAAAGTTCTTGGAATGAAGGTTGATGAATCAGATGCTTGTGATAAGATATTGAGAACTCTTCCAAAAAGGTATAGTGAAAAGGTTTTTGCTATAGAAACATCAATTGATAGTGATTATTTGACAAGGAATTCTTTGCTTGGCATGCTTACTACATTTGAGATAAGAACAAAAGATCTTATTCCTCCAAAAGAAGCTGCATTCAAAGTGGATAAAAAGAAAATTGGTAAGAAATTAGAATCAAGCAGTGAATCTTCTAGTGATGAAGAAGCTAAATATGGAAAAAGAGATAAAGGTTCTAGAGGACCCATAGATATGAGATCTATTAAGTGCTTCAATTGTGTAAAGTATGGACATTATACAACAAAGTGCAAAGAGCCCAAGAGCAAAAATGAAGAATAAAAATAGGATCACAGGTACCAAAAGAAGAGCAAGGATGGACAAAACAGACAAGGTAAGAAGTTCTTACAAAGGCAAAGAGAAGCTACTATGTAGATAATGCAAGTAAGTACTTAGTTGATAGTGATACTAGTTTTTCAGATAATGATAGATATGAAGTCTTATTTATGGTTGAAGAAAAAGATCCAGTTAAGAAAAAGACTCCAGACATTCTCAAGTGTTTTAGATGTGGTAGATTTGGACATCTTTAAGATTATTACACAAGGTATGGTTATAGTTTTAGTGATGATGATTTTGAAGATGCACTTGATAGACCAAATGAAAATATTCTAATGGCATTAGAAGATGAAGTGAGTGATCCTATATAAGACAAGCCAAAAGAAATAAATGATATGGATAAAGGTAAAAAAATAGAGGATTATTCAGTAGAGAATGGATATGATCTCAAGGGAGAACTTATCTATGCCCTTGATATAGTAAAGAAGGTAAGAAAACAAAACTCTAGGATTGAACTTCAATTTCAAGAATGTGATGAAGAAATATTATTGCTCATAGAGGATTTAGAAAAGTCAAAGGCTAAGGCAAGCAAGTTCAAAGATAAGTTAGAAGAAAAGATATTGGAATGTGAAAAGTTAACACAAGAAGTGAGTCTACTAAAGGAAGATTTATAGGATTCCAATAATAAGCTATACAAGTATGTAAAAAGTGCAAAGAGTGTGGATAAAATAGTCAAGATACAAATAAGAGCAACAAAAAAGACAGGTTTTGGAATAAAATAGGTTCAAGAAGATAAGTTAACTACCAGTTCTAAAGACACTTCATAAGAAGAGGATACTTTAGAAGAGGGTCTCTCAGATGAGAGTGGAAGTGAAAGTGAAACTCCTAAGGATGATTTAGATTGTAGTGAGTCCAATAGGAATAGGGAAAATGGGCAAAGAAGATTCAAATGGAACAACAATTAAAACAGGTCAAGATGAACTAGAAGACCAATGGGGTCTAGGCAATGTTTCTTCAATGGAAGATGTTTTTCATGTCACAGGTTTGGGCACATGGCTTCATAGTGCAAGACACATGAAATATAGTATTATGGGAAAGGACAACTTTTCCAAGGATATTTCTACTCATGTAATGAGTTTGGTCACAAGGTAATGAATTGCAGGGTTCATGATAGAAGAGGATATGGCTTCACTAGGAGAAATTCTAGGATAGTTACACATTCAAGGAATAATAAAATTAAGTGTTATAAGTGTAATAATGATGGTCACATAGCAAGATGGTGTAGAGAAAATATTTCAAAATCAAGCATGAATAGGAACAAGAACATGAACAGGAACATTGGCATGAACAAGAACAAGAACAGGAATAGGAACAAGAACATAGAAGAGAAAAAAATAGGAACAGGAATAGGAACATGAACATGGATGATAATAGGAACATGAATAGGAACAAGAACATGGATGAGAATAGGAACAGGAACATGGATAAAAGCAAGAACAGGAATATGAATAGAAGTGATGACAGGAACAGGGATGATGACTTGGAAAGAAATAGTGAGAGGATTCAAAAAAATCAAAAAAGAAGAGAAAAAGATAAAGACAAAGAGCAGTGCTTTCGAGGAGTAGAAATACTCCCACCCCAAAATTAACCACCTCATGTGGAGGTGGGGAAGGGGCTAAGCTAAGAGGCTCATTCTTAGCCCCGAGCCCCAAAGGTGACCCTTTGCCATTGATGTCAAATGGGGAGAGATTTTTGTATTGGGGAGAGATTTGTTATGTGGAGAGATTTGATATTTGAGAGAGCATTGAGACAAGGGGAGCAAAGTCCCAGGGGGAAGATCAGGTTTTAGTAAAAGGAAAAGGGTTGCCATCAATGACAAAGGGGGAGATTTTTGGACATTTTGAGTCCTCTAAGTCAAATTTTTCATTGATGTCACTTGATAGAGTTATCACTCATCTCAAGGAATTCAGCAAGAAATAAAGTCACCCAAGTCATCCAAGAAAAAGCTTCATCAATGCAAAAGTGAAAGGAAAAAGGCTCCATAATATTTTAATATTATTGGGAGCACAAGTTAAGTGATTGGTTTATAAAAACCCAAGATGGGTTATTGCAAAAGTTAAAAAGGAGGTTTAATAATTATTTATAAATTATTTAAATTCACAAGGAATTTAAATTTTATAAATAATACCAAGGTTGGGCATTAAGACAAAGGTTCTAAGAACCTAAGGCTGGCTATTTAAGACAGTTCTAAGGTTGATTTTAATTTATAATATTTAAATTTAAAATTAAATTTAAATTTATTATAAATTAAATCACACCGATGTTGAATTCATTCGAAGCACCGACATGATGCTAAGAAATGCAAAAGGCATTATATAAATGCCAAACAAATTCATTTACCAAGCATCCCTTGCTATTGTTTTCAAAGTGCATGTGAAAGAGATTTCTATTTCGAAAGCCTTACAATTTTCATGAAGGTTAAAGCTATGAAAATTTGGAAGCCCTGAGCGCAAAGGCCAGCATGGCCTAGTGGTATGTTGGCTTAGTGCTAAGGATGAGGTTCTTGTAGCAGTGTGAACACATGATTTAGGTTTAGCATTGTCGGCAAGTTTATAATGTCGGCATGTTTGTTTTTAATTAATTTTTCTTCTTCCCCTTATCCCTCCATTTCCTCCATTATTCCCTCTTCCTCCTTATCCCTCCAACTCCCTTTCCCCTTATTCCTCCAACCTCCCTTCCTTTCCTCTCCGTCGACTTCCTCCCTATCCTCTCCGTATATATTAGTGAGCATTTCCTATGGTTGAGGTTGTAATTAGCTCTGCAATTATATTAAATTTGATTTATTTAGTTAAATTTCATTTTTACCTCCTGGTCCAAATTCAAGATTTGGTATCGAGCGACGGGCACGATTCCTGAGATCGAACGGGCATGTTTCTCGAGGACGCACAGGCATGATTCTCGAGGACGCACGATGACTGGCTGGCGAGCATGTTGGGCACGCATCCCGAGGAGCTGGCGATCGGATCGAGGAGGTGGCAGAGCTGATGCTGCATGGATTTTGAGGTGACACATGGCAGGGGAGCGACAACTGACATGGACACACGGATCGAGGTGCTGAGGTGGCGACAACCGACACATGGCGAGTGCTGACAGAGCACTGACAGGCACCAGGTGGTGGTCGACATGGCAAAGCGTGTGCGGTGGCAAAAACTTGTTTGTCCACGTGGCGGACGTGGATTCGTCTGAGAGTGACACGTGGCGATCGCGGATTGGCCAAGGAGCAAGCATCGTGGTGAGGAGCGATTGCCCGAAGGCAATCGATAGTTTATTTGCCTTCGCGCATATTTGAAGGCTTCTAAGTCTTCTTCCCACTGCATGTGGGATAAAACTTCTTATTTTATTTTATTTTTAATTTTTCCCGACGATAGTTTAAGGAACCGCCCATTCCTTTCTACTCCAGCCGAAGGGCGTAGCGTAGTCGGTTGAGTCTCTGGCTTGCGGAGGAGAGGTCCCGAGGTCGATTCCCACCAGGGTAAAAATTTTGTTTATTTTTTTTTAAATTTCGGATGCCGACGAATATAAAACGGCGACCGTCCCCTTTGGTCTCACCGACGCCGCGTGGTGTAGCGGCTAGTTGCCGCGGATAGGACACGGAGGTCCTGTGTTCAAATCCCGTCGGGGATTTCACAACAAAAAAAAAAGGTTTTTTTATTTAATGTTTTTTATTTTTTGTTTTTAAAGTTTTTTAAAATAAATTTAATGTTTTTTATTTATATTTTTTATTAAGTTTTTTAAAATAAACTTTTATTTAAAAAACTAATTTAAAATATATATAAAAAAATGTTAAAATTTTTTAAAGGCTTTATTAAAACAAATTTTGAAAAATTATTTTTTAAAAAAAGGGGTGAAAAGTTTTTTTAGCATCATTATTGTAACCCAGTGCATGCGGTGAAATTTGTGGGTAGATGATTCGATCATCTGGATGCTATCATGCATTGCTCTCTCTGTTGAGAAGAGAGACTCCTGATTCCTTTGACAGGAAAGTCCAGCAGAGTGGACTTCATACTGTGTTTTGTCAGTTGGAAAACCAAGTAATTGCACATCAGGGAAAACCAGATTCTGGATACGAGGCAGATTCAGAAGATAATATCTTCGAGCAAAGAGTAGTTGAATCCGAGACGGTTGAAACAGTACCTGAAGGACAATCAAGTGACAATTATACTCCTGCAGTGCCTGAAGTTGAAACGAGTGAGAGCTATACACCTCGCTCTCCTGATCCAGAACCAATAGAAGCAGAGGAAAAAGAACCAATGGAGGTGAAACCTGCAATTGAAGAACGAGTTGTTCTCAAAAGGCGTCTTGAGCCAGCAGCAGCAGCAAAAGAAGTCATTATCATCAGTGACGACGAAGCAGACAACTTCACCTTTCCAGTTTTGGGAAATCCTCAAGAAGAAGAATGCCAAATCAGTGAGAATTTTAAGAAAGCTAGATTTGATTTAAATCAGTAAATCAGTAATCTATTTTGTACTTCTTTGTACAACTTGTTTGAAGTTGAAATAAAAGTTGCTTTCTAAAATGGCTTCCAATACTAGTTTACCAATCCCTGAATTCAATGGTAGTGATTACGAGTATTGGTCAATTAAAATGCAAACTCTGTTGATTGGCAAAGGTCTTTGGGATGTGATTGAAGAGGGATATACTGAACCTTCAGCTGCTGAGTGGGCAGTTTTGAGTGGTGCTGATAAAAGGGCTAGAAAAGAAGCACAGAAGAATAATTCTTTTGCCCTTTATCACATTCACGCCGCCCTTGATAAAAGTATTTTCCCTAGAATAGCTTCTTTTAAAACTGCTGAATCTGCTTGGAAAGCTTTACAAGACAGTTATAGGGGTAGTGACCAAATCAAACAAGTTAAACTCCAAACCTTGAAAAGAGAGTTTGAAACTCTTAAAATGCAAGAAAATGAAAAGGTTGGTGATTATCGCGTGCGTGTGAAAGCCGTAGTAGATAAGATAGTCACTTTAGGAGAAGATGTAAAGCCTGAAGTTATAGTGAAGAAAGTGTTGAGAACACTTCTTCCTAAGTGGAATTCAGGTAGCCATCATTATAGAGGAATCTAAAGACCTAACTTCTCTGTCTTTTGAAACCCTCATTGGCTCACTTCTCTCACATGAGGAGAGATTACAACCATCTCCTTCCACAAGTTACGGAGGAGATGATAAAGCCTTTGCTTCTCAAGAAGGCAGAGGTAGAGGTCGTGGTAGAGGAAAGTCTAGAGGAAGAGGCAAAAATAATCAGAGAGGTGGAACTCCTAACAGAGGAGGAAATCAGAACAGAGGAGGATTCTCAAACAACAGTGAACAACAACAGAATAGAGGAGGACAACAAAATAGAGGGAAACAATCGAGCGAGAGGTAAAGGAGGAGATAAGTCAAAACAATCTTGCTACAATTGTGGCAAACTTGGCCATTATGCTCGTGACTATTGGACTAAGACTTCACAGGGAGCTAGTAGCAGCCAGAGTAGTCAGTTTGGAAACTTTGGAGAAGAGGAAGAGGCCACAAATCTCTTTCTCTCATATGGTCAAGCAGATCAGAACATGAATGATACATGGATCTTGGACACTGGGTGTTCAAACCATATGAGTGGCAAAGAAGAGCTCTTTGCTACTCTAAATTCCTCCTACAAATCCAAGCATCAAATTGGGAGATGATAAATCATTGGCAGTAGAAGGCATTGGAGCTATGGCAGTTCCAACTAAAGAAGGAGTCAAACAAGTAAGTGATATCTATTATACACCCCATCTCCAACATAATCTTTTAAGTGTTGGACAAATGTTAGAAAAGAACTACAAGTTGCTTTTTGATGAGGGTAAATGCACTATTTTTGATAAAAATAACAATAATAGAATCATTACTCAAGTGCCAATGTCAAAGAATAGATTGTTTCCTTTAAAGTTTGGCCAACCAGGGGGAGATAAGTTAGCAAGTGTTGCTATTTCCAATCCAAGTGTTCTATGGCACTTGAGATATGGCCATTTGAATTTTGCTAGTTTGAAAATGCTAACTTCCCAAGCCATGGTCACTGGACTTCCTAAAGTTCAGGATGGTAAAGAAGTCTGTGAAGGGTGTGCTCTTGGAAAGCATGCCAGATCAAAGTTTCCTCATGGACAAGCATGGCGGGCCAGCTATCCACTCCAGCTAGTGCATACCGACATCTGTGGTCCGATGCAGACACAGAGTCTAGGTAACAACTCTTACTTTCTACTCTTTATTGATGATTATACTAGAATGTGCTGGATATATTTTTTGAAACATAAGGATGAAGCATATGAATGTTTTCTTGATTTCAAAACAAGAGTTGAAAGTGAAAGTGGACATTTTGTAAAATGTCTTCGATCAGATAGGGGAGGAGAATATTCCTCTAATGAGTTTGTGAATTTCTGTAAGCAACATGGCATTAAGAGGCAGTTCACTGCTGCCTACACTCCACAGCAGAATGGTGTCGCAGAGAGAAAGAATCGCACTATTGTGGAGATGGCAAGGTCTATGCTTCAGACGAAGCATTTGACTAATTCATATTGGGCAGATGCAGCCAGGACCAGCGTGTATATCTTGAACAGAAGTCCTACTTCAAGTTTGGAAGGACAGACACCTTACCAAGCATGGTATGGTAAAAAGCCAAATGTTAAGCATTTCAGAGTGTTTGGCTCACTGGCCTATTCTCACATTCCTGATGAGCTTAGGAAGAAGCTCGATCCAAAGAGTCAGGCATGTATCTTTGTCGGATACTGTGAGAATACAAAAGCTTACAGACTCTATAATCCCAGGACTAGAAAGCTTGTGATTTCCAGGGATGTGATTTTTGATGAAGGGGGAGAATGGGGTAAGCCCCAAATATTCAGTGATGTTGAGGCCACTGATGTAGTTGCTCAGCAGGTGCAACCGCAGATACCACAGAAAGGAAAGCAGTCTCCTCCCACAAATCCTCCAAGTCCATCTTCTGATTCAACTTCTTCACCAAGTCCTTCTCCACAGTGATCAGTAAGTTCCTCACCAATGGACATTGATTCTCCATCCAAAGGTAAGAGAACTCTACAATATCATCCATCATCTCAGATGTTGGATAAAAAATTTTCAAGAAGATACACTAGGAGTCAAGCTAGTGAAATGGAATCTGTTTTACACAGATTAGAAAGTATGCACTTGTATGGTGATGATGTCTCCCAGCAGGAACCTAGGGGAGATCAAGTTAACTATGCTTTGTTAACTAGTGCACAACTTGAACCTTCTAGTTATGAGAAGGCATGTAATCAAAAAATATGGCAAGATGCCATGAAAGAGGAGATAACCTCTATAAAAAACAACGACACTTGGGAGCTGGTAAAGCTTCCTAAAGGCAAGAAATGTGTTGGATGTAAGTGGGTCTACAAGACCAAGTTTAATGCTGATGGTAGCATTGAAAGGCACAAGGCGAGACTAGTTGCAAAGGGATTCACTCAGAAATATGGAATTGATTATGAAGAGACTTTTGCTCCTGTAGCCAGACAGGAGACTATTAGAACAGTTCTTGCCTTAGCTGCAAATAAGGGATGGAAAGTTCAACACATGGATGTGAAAAGTGCATTTCTAAATGGTTACTTGATAGAAGAAGTGTATGTTGAGCAACCACAAGGATTTGAAGAGAAAGACAAGGAACATCTTGTTTACAAACTGAAGAAGGCACTTTATGGCCTCAAGCAGGCACCACGAGCTTGGTACTCACGCATTGATGGGTACTTCAAAGAATTTGGGTTCACCAGAAGTAGAAATGAACCCACCCTTTACTACCTACAGCAAGGAAATGACATCCTCATAGTTTGCTTGTATGTGGATGATCTCATATTCATGGGTAGTAATGAAAAACTGAATATGAAGTTCAAACACTCCATGATGGAGCAGTTTGAGATGAAGGATCTTGGCTTAATGCACTACTTCCTTGGAATGGAGGTTCATCAGTCAGATACAGGGATCTTCATCTGTCAACATAAGTATGTTCGGGACATGCTTAAGAAGTTTGCTATGGAGCATTGCAAACCAGTTGCAACTCCAGTTGGACATGGGATCCAATTAAGCAAAGATGATGGAGCATCAAAAGTTGACGTGACCACTTTCAGAAGCATGGTTGGGAGTTTGATGTTTCTCGCCAACACCAGACCTGATATTCAGTATGTTGTTTCTCTTGTTTCTCGATTTATGTCTAACCCTTCTGAGTTGCATTTGCAGGCAGCTAAGAGAATTCTTAGATATGTAAAGGGTACATGGGATTTTGGAATCCATTACCAGAAATGTAACACTATCAAGCTTGTAGGCTTCAGTGATAGTGATTGGGGTAGTAACATTGATGACAAAAAATCAACCTCAGGGAACTGTTTTAGTCTGGGATCAGGACTAATAACTTGGAGTTCCAAGAAGCAGACAGTAGTAGCACTATCTTCAACAGAAGTTGAGTATATA
The DNA here is from genome assembly GCA_028583015.1 of Wollemia nobilis. Taxonomy (NCBI): domain Eukaryota; kingdom Viridiplantae; phylum Streptophyta; class Pinopsida; order Araucariales; family Araucariaceae; genus Wollemia; species Wollemia nobilis. Next base: position 86,808 of record JAQPPZ010003359.1, read on the forward strand.
GCGGTCACTCATGCTAGTACTCAAGCTCTATGGCTACGAAAGGTATTAGAAGAACTTGGAGAGCAGCAAAGTGGTCCAACAAGGTTATTCTGTGACAACATTAGTGCCATTCAGTTGGCATACAATCCTGTCCACCATAGTAGATCCAAGCATTTTGATATGAAGTACCACTTCATCAGAGATATGGTGGAAACTGAAACTGTTGAGCTTCACTATTGCCCCACTTTGGAGAATGTTGCGGACATCTTCACCAAGGCGCCGGCTAAAGCTCAATTTGTAAAGCTGAGAGACTGTATTGTCAGACCTCTCAACTTTAAGGGGGAGAATGTAGCAGTGTGAACACATTGTTTAGGTTAGCATTGTCGGCAAGTTTATAATGTCGGCAATTTTTTATTTTAAATCAATAACTTCTTCCCCTTATCCCTCCATTTCCTCCATTATTCCCTCTTCCTCCTTATCCCTCCAACTCCCTTTCCCCTTATTCCTCCAACCTCCCTTCCTTTCCTCTCCGTCGACTTCCTCCCTATCCTCTCCGTATATATTAGTGAGCATTTCCTATGGTTGAATGTTGTAATAGCTCTGCACGAATAATGAATTAAATTTGATTTATTTAGTTAAATTTCATTTTACCTCCTTGTCCAAATTCAAGAGTTATGAGTACGATTCACATGAGATCTATTTTTAGATTGCAAGGAAGAAGTGCTCTATGCACTTGTTGTTTTTCAAAGGTTCGATGTTCGAAGATATTGCATGGTGGATGTGCCCTTTTAGACATGTCACGACATGTGGTCCAATGGTGAATTTGCTATGGCTAAGGTGTTGGGAAGAAAATAATTGGGGATCAAATCCAGATGAAGGCAAGGTAAGTAATTTTAATTTTTGTTTAATATTTTCTTTTCTGTCAAGTTTGCCTAAGGATAAATAAGGTTATGGTATGCCCTAGGAAAGATAAATATTTTTGTTGATTTTCTTTGTGGAAGTATATCATATTATATATCATTGGAAATCTATTTTCGAGAGCTACTTGTTTAGATTGCTTTGAGGGAGAATAAGGTGTGTGCAAGAAGATATTTTTGGTTTTGTCAAGGAGTTCCAAAAGTAAGTTTGATTCATTTTTTTGAGGGATTATTTCTTGCATAAGAGGGTTTGGTGCATTTTTATTGAGTAAGAGTAATAAGGTGTTATTGAGATATTATTTTGATTATTTTCTTATTACCCATGACCTCTAATCCTTGTTGATATTGGAAAAATAAAGTGTGTTGAGTGTGGCAGATTTAGTGGAAAAATCATAAGGCATAAAAAGGGTATGGGCAATATTCTTCATTGACTTATGTGGGTGATTGATTTCTAAAAATATCTTTGGTGAGAAAAGGACTGATTGTGGTTAACCATTTTTAGAGTTGTTGATTTAATGATTCAAGGTTTTCTAAATTTAGGGTTGTGATTAAACCTTTTTTATAAGCATTTTTGTTGAAGCCCATTGGTTGTGCAAAGAACTTGAACTTGAGTTAGAAAAGAACATGAGTATCATTATTATGTGAGATTTGTTGTTGAGCATTGTTGAAAATATTTTGAGTTGGTTGATACATGCTTGGACTAGGGTTTGTGAGAAATGATTGATCCTTGAGGTGATTGGTTGAGTAGATTTAATTAAGCCTAGTCAAGTGATTGTGTGAAGTGGTTGTTCAAGTTCCATGGAACAAACTATTCGATATTATGATTTGAGTTGAGATTGAGATTTGAGAATAGAGCATATTGAGTCTCTAACAATTCTCTTTATGCTTCTATGAGATTGATTTGAGTTGAGATTAAGATTTGAGTATAGAACATATTGAGTCTCTAACAATTATCTTTATGCTTATATGAGATTTATTTGAGTTGAGATTGAGATTTGAGTATAGAACATATTGAGTCTCTAACAATTCAGTTTATGCTTCTATGAGATTGATTTGAGTTGAGATTGGGATTTGAGTATAGAACATATTGAGTCTCTAACAATTCTCTTTATGCTTCTATGAGATCGAGATGAGATATTATTTGAGCATAGAGTATAGAACATATTGATTCTCTAATAATTCTCTTTGTGATTCTATGTGATTGAGACAAGTCTTTGAGAAGAATTGTGGACTAATTTTGTATAAGATTTTGTGGAAGCTTGCAATGCATATTTGAGGAAGTCCTAGAGAGGACTTATTGAGCATATTTAGACAAGTTATGTGTGATTTTTTTGAGCAAATTTGGATAGGTTCTGTGTGGACTTGTTGAGCATATTTGAGCAGGTTTTGTGTGGACTTGTTGAGCAGATTTGGACAGGTTCTGTGTGGACTTGTTGAGCAAATTTGAGTAGGTTTTGAGTGAACCTATTGAGCATATTTGAGAAGGTTCTAAGTGAGCCTATTGATAGAGCTTTGGAGGTGACAGAGTATAAAGGATAGAGTCTTAGTGGATAGAGATCCAGTAGCAAAAACAATTGAAGATAAATCTTTTGAGTGAGGAGTCTTCAAGTGGAGAGAGATCCACCATTCAGTGCAATAGAGAGACAGAGTCTTCTAGAAGATCACTAACTAGAGCAGAAGGGGAAAGAGTTATCCTATGGAAGAGATCCATGAACTTGAGATTAGGGGATAAACATCTCCTTTGGATAGAGGTCCATAAACATTGTAATTGGGAAGGATTCCCAAAGATATTATTTGAGAAATATTTAGAAGAAATATTTTCTCTATGGAGGTAGCCCACATTGGGTGAACCACGTTAAAATATGTGTCTCTATTATGTGTGGTGTTTTGTGCATTGCTTTGATTACTGCTATTGATACTACTATCTATACACTACATAATATTGAATTGAAAAGAAAAATAAAAAGTGGTCTTATAATGTTCATTCCCCCTCTCAATATAAGCTTGTGTTCTTCAAAGTAGCCTATGCATTGCACAAACCAAATGACATGTAGTTATAATTTTTAGATACCTAAAAGTTGCACATGCTCATTTCTATATACTTGTAGATTTGCATAGACACTTGTATATTTGCATAGGCCATCATAGGCCATCATAGGCCATCGTAGTCATCTATATACTACCATAGTCATATGTAGGCACAAAAACCTATAATACTATACAAAACACATCCAAGACGTCTCCTTCTCACTAGGAGGCCATCTACTAGCTCCCTAAGATTTCATAAACTCTTTACTACACCTAATTAGGATCCATGGGATCATTCCCTACTAAAATCCCTTATTAGGCTAATTAGGATTCTAATTTGAAACTAATTTTCACTAAACATGCACTTTATCATTAAAAGGATTTAATTAGGATTAATGATCTAATTAGTCCTAAGCATGTTCTTACACATGTGTGCACCCTAAGTTAGTTGGGATATTTCCTATAAATTGATGAGTGTCGTTGTTCATTCATCATTTAATCATTATGTGTGTCAATCCAGGGCGGTGTCCAAGGCTATATACGAAAGAAGGATCCAACACGGTAAAGATTAGTTCATTCAAAAAACAAGCTTTATTGATGGATCAATTAGCATTTGGGGGGTTTTTTGTGACCTCTAACTCCTAAGAATTGAAATTAACTCCTATTTACCTTTGCAGAAATAAAATTGTAGGAAATGAAATTGCAGAATCTAAAAATGACAGAAAATGAAATGTTGCTAAATTGAGAGTGACAGAAAAGTAAATTGCAGAATTGAAAACACACACACACTTGCATGAAAGTAAATCAACTGGAGAATTTAAAAATAGAATTTTAACTACTGCAAAACCAAATCAACAATTACTGCAAAACTGAAAAATGACAAAAATCTGGAAATTGCTGTGAAATGCAGAAAATGCTGTCAAAGGCTGAAAACTGTGTTGAAAACTACTAAAGAAATGGAAAACTGGCAAAATTTTGCTAATCTGCTGCAACAAGAAATCAACAAGAAATTCTATCAAAAATTGCCTTCCTCTGGCCCTGCAAGTGGCCCTTGCTTCCAGAACTAGAAGAAGGTGAGAAGTTATGCTAAGAAAATCTAGATGCTAATCATCAACCTCAAAATGCCAATTGATATCTGAAGATTGCACCTTTTTATTCAATCTAAAACTGCATTACAGTAATGCAGGAAAAACCTGCAAATTATTGTTCTGCTACAAAGAAACTTCACTCTATGCTAATTTCGGTATTCTATTGCCTATCTATCTATATGCTCAACCATCTAGGAGCTTTCTTATTTATAATATAATGTTGATATGCTTGGTTACTGATTTGTAGGGATTTACAACTGATTGCATAACTGTTTCCTAGAATGCAGGAATTTGCTTTGTCAAAACTTTATCCATTCATCCTTGTTGGGCTGCATTTGTTGAGGAAATCACGTTAAGATGAGTTGGGACAACCTCCTGGTCAATTGCCAATAATTTCCTCCACTGATTTGTCACTTTTTGACCACTTTCGGTTGTTCCTGCGCTATTCCCTATTCCTAGTTGCTTATTCCTGTGCTGCTCCGGAATAACAGGCAGGTGACAATTCATTGCTTATCTGTGCTCCAAACGCATAGGGAGGAAGTTGTTGACTGTTTGGATTGTTTTCCCTTATCTTGTACACCCTTCTGCATTGGTGGCATGTGCTGGAGTGACTGATTCCAAGCCCTGTTGTATATGTACAACTGGCTGGAATTTGCATGACTGTGTCCTGCTTTTACCAAATTTCTTGCATTTTAGCCTTTTGACTTGTTGCTTCCATTTGCATCACGTGGCAGGTGTTGTCAGGTGGAGAAAGAGTCATGCCTATTCTCCCTCAACTATTTCCAAGCATTTACCTCTTCTTTATTTGACAAATTCCATGCCTTCCTTCAAAGTGACAGGTGGCTGGAATTTGTATGGACTGTGACCTCCTGTTTCCAACTGCCAAAACATGCCCAGATGCCCTTTTGGAGTGCTCATAACTTGTTCATCGTAACTCCATTTTTTACCAAATTGTGTCCACGTGTTCTTGGTTATATGAACAACATTGGGTTTAATTTTCAACTCTTAATTCCTCAGGAATTACTCCCTGCATCGTTGTCAAGTTGGCCTTTAACACAGATTTTTACCAACATTTCCAGCTGTCAAAAAGTGTGAAACTGCCATTTTGCAGGCCCCATAACTTCCAGGTTACTTGTCCATATGCCTTCAAATTTGGGTCATGTTTTCTCTATATTATGAAGTACCATTGGTATGAATTTGGTACCTTAACTCACTCTGGATCATTCCCAGTAGATCCGCCAATGTTCCCTTTAACGTAGATTTGCACCTGTTAATAGCTCCAGAAAAGACTAAGGCATGAACAATGAGCGCAAGAATGAACAATGAGCGCAAGAATGATGTAACCTTCATAAATTTTTATCTATAGCTCGGATTGACTTGCTTCAAAAAGCAAAGTTGTAGTTCTTGATGAGAGGAATCTATTCATGCCATCAGAATGTAATTGCAATACATGTTTTATTTACTACCTAATCAACTGAAATAGTGCATAAAATGCTGAAAATAGTCAAAACAGAGGTATAATGTTCCAAACATAAAATCATGCAAACATGTAACAAATAACATATTCTAATCACTATTTGGCACTTTAACTTTGTCATATTTAATATTATGGCAGTTTTTATATGTCAACCATAGTGTAATAATGAGGCATTTCTAGGCCTCATCATTCCCCCAACTTGAACCGATGCATGCCCTCATGCATCCTAGTAGGCCCTAGTAAGATGAACAACATCCTTTTGCCACCTACTACCCGAGAAAGTTCTTGCTGCACTACACCAAGCATTGTAGTTCCTGCAATTTTTTTTCTTTTTTTTTTTTTTTTTTTTTCTTTTGCATCTAATGTGCCCTGCTGTTCTGCAACATTTTCAAGAATTTATGGCATAATTTGTCTCATTTTGAAGCTTGCTCTGGAATGAGACTGTCATTCTGAAGATGTGTCAAAAACATGCTGAAATGGCCTCCTATGCAAAATTTAGCTACAGATTCTAGTGTGGGCCCATATTTAGAGTGTATAAGCCTTCCATAACATCAAAAATTCTTTTTCCATGCTATTTTTTTTTTGTTGCTGTTTTATTGTAGTAGTAGTAAAACAAAATTTTCAGGTGCATTTCATCCTTCTCAGATTTATGAGGTATTGGTGGGACATTTTATTCTGAAATCTGCCCTACTAATAAAGATAAAATGGCTGTCATATCTGTCCCAAAATCAGGTTTTTCACAATTTTGAATTTCCCATGCAACTAAGGGCAGAAGGGGGGTGTTTCTTGACATTTTGAACAACATGTTCCATTTTTTTTTAACTTGCCAATATTGTATGAACAGTTTATGCCAAATATTGATTATCATATACTAAATGCTAAATGCTTACCATGACTAAATGCAAGAAACACATACCTTACTGTCCTGAAAATTTATCATCCACCTTACAAGTTGCTTCTGATGATGATTTTTTTTTCTGAAATAAGAACAACATAGGTGCAGTAGGTGAGATTTGTACAATGGTAGAACAATGATGGGTGGATCAACAAGGCAATGCATGCCGAAAAACCGGTTTTCATGCAAGCCAACTCAGCAGCGCCTCCGAGAAGGTTTTCACTACTGAATTATTCATTTTTTTCTTCTCTTTTTTTTTCATTTTTTTCATTTTTTTTTTATCAGAAGAGGCTGCCATTTCTGGTTTTCAACCAACTTCTATTTTTTTTTTTATGTCTTGCTTGTGCCCATGAAGGAATTTCACAAATTTTCTTGAAATTGTGCCCGTGAAGGAATTTCACAAACAAGATTATTTCCTTCCTTTTTTTCGTATTTTTTTTCAAGGCTAAAAAAAATATGATCATTTGGAAACCTTGTCAGAAGAGGAATCCTCTTCTATCATATGCAAATGTGACTGTGTGAAAGATTGAGCAAATTCCTTCTTTGTGAGTGGTTTATGGTACAACTGTAAAAGATGTCCATTCACCACTAATGTCCTTCTTGAATCATCAATTGAAGAAAGTTGAACAACTCCATTCTCAAACTCTTCTGGTTCATCCTTGTTGCTCTTAATGTGATCATCATGCCACATTTTCCATTTTTGTTGAATGAACTCTATTTGGTGAAGTGCTTCCAACCAAAGTTCATTAACTGCATTCAACTACGAAATCTATTTTTTCTGTACCTGCAACAACTCAATGCCAACTGCTAAAGATGCATAAAGTGTTAGTAGAGCATTAGGATGTTGGATCAATACATCAAACAAATTTACTTCCGGTTTTTAGTCAACCAACTATTGTTGTTCAAAGGTTGTTTTGGCTGCATTTCAGTTTGTTTTGTACCAAGATGTTTTGAATTGGTTCTTGGAGAATGATGCATTAATGAATTAAGAGGACAATGATATGGTGGAAAAGAATGGAAAATCTATGTATGTTTACCAAAAACAATTCTTAAAAGAATTAACTTTGATAAATGGAAAGGAAAAGATGAGAAAAAATGATGACATCCATGTGACAAGTGAAGAAAATTGTTTTGTATTGGAATGGATGACAAATTTTTAGAATTTTGTTTTTCATCATTCCATAATAATTGTTGAACAAGTGATTGGTTCATCTTTAAAATCTGCATTCTGAACATTTTCATCAAAAACAGACTGTTTGGATGAATCCATCTCTTCTACATTATCCTTTACAACGATGGAGGCCAAAATTGAAATGTCCGTTTCATTTTCCTTATATGTTTCACGAAACCATGGGCATCCTAGACAATCATACTTAGGTGGACTAAGGTTTTCTGCAAGCAAGTTTACTCTTTTACCACCGACTTGTATGTTTTTAGGATATATTTTCTTCTTTTTTCTTGGTTTGTTAAAACATATTTCTTGAACAATTGTATTAATGATTGGCACATCTTTAATAGCTTGAAGTAAAGGGACTATAACATTTAAATGTTTTAATTCCCTTATCAAATCTGATTTCAAAGATGTTAGTTTTGATATTTCAAACTGTTCAAGATATGATTCTTTTTGTGGGAGATTTTCTTTTTCTTCTTCTTGTTTCAGTGCAGATTTGTTTTTATGTGCATTCATTTTAGCTCCTATTTCTACACCTGGTAAGTGGAATATGTTCAAGAAGTGGTTTTCCTAAACACAACTGATTTTTATGACAGTCACCAGCATTTATTATGGCTGTATTTTTTGATTTAGCCATAGAGACAGGGGTTACCTGTTTAACATTGTTTGGACTGACCATAGGTTGAGCTGAAAATAGAGGTTGTTTTTCATTTTGTTGTTGTTGTCCATGAGAGAAACTATGGGTATGAGTGGGCAATAAATTTGATTTTTGTGTTTGATAATGTTGCTTCCCTTTGTGCAATTTTTGTTGTTGTCCCCATTGATATCCTTGTGGTTTTGGCTGCAACCATGGTGGATGTGGTTGATTCCATTGTTGTTTCATCCATCCATGTTGAGACCACTCTTGGGAATATGCCCATGGTGGTTGACTCCAACATTGTTGAAGTGGACCTGAAGCATACCATGGCATATACCAAGGATTATTTCCCCAATGTGTAGGAAATTGAGAAGCATTCTTGATATGGAAACTTAAGAAAATTATCTCCTTGTCCTTGTCCTACAAAATTGAGTTTTTTCATAGGTTGAGGCTGTTTTTCAAAGACACTTTTGAGTTCTGGCAATAAACTACATTGATTTGTGGAATGTCCTTTTTGACAAATGCTACATGTAGCTGGTATAAATGTTTTGTTCAAAGGACAATCATGAACAGAGTGTTGCTGCTCACATCTTGAACAATAGATAACTGAAGGTTCAGTAGATTTACTCTTTTTATCTACTATTTTATCAAGATGTACAACAATATCAGCTTTAGCAAACTCTTTCATGCATTCTTTCAAATCATGTTTATCATTACCAATTCTATGTTTTCTATGCCTTGAATGAGAATAATTTTTGCAAAGTTTAATGATTTCCTGGATTTCAAGTGCATTTGCATCGCCTCTTCCTAAAATATCCAATGCATCCCGAAATTCATCTTGTAGTCCCCTTAAGAATATAATTTTGCACATTTCAGGTTCAACACTACCACATCTCTTATGAACAAAAGAAAATCTGTCTACATAATCTTCTAAGATTTCATTTTCCTTTTGTTTCATTTCAAGCAATTCATTGTTTTGATTCTTGACTTGACAATATTCTTGGTATCTCTCCAAAAATATATTTTCCATCTCATTCCAGGTTCTAATTGAATCAGGTGCTAAGGTGATAAACCATCGTAGAGCTGACTCTTTAAGAGTGGAAGGAAACAATTTGAGCTTTTGATTGTCGTTAGTGTAATCATGAGCTTGACACACAATTTTAAACTCAAACAAAAACAAATCAGGGTCTTCAGATGTAACTCCCTTAAAATTCGGTAACATAGAAGGTGAAATGACCTTCATGGGAGCATTTTGATTAGGATCTAATTGGATGGGATTTTGAAAAGTTTTGGCAGGTGTACTAGTTGCACTAGGTTGGAGCACATTACTGGCTCTCCCTAGATTCTCTTGTGAGCCTACCCTTATAGGTTCCCAATCACAATTATATATCCTATTAAACTGTCCTGATTGTATGGATTTGTCAAGAAAAAAGGTGTTGAACTATTGATTGTTCCTCCTTGTGATGATTTCTCAAAGGATCCTACAGTTCTGGACATAGATGATTGTAATTCTTTGAAAGTTCCAACAGTTTTGGGAATCATAAATTTGGACAACTTTGACATACTTTCAACCTCTTGTGAAATTTTTCTTCCTATGGTAGGCAAAGGATTTTTCATACTTTGACATCGTGCTTTCACATCCTTTAACCTATTCATACTTGCTTGTTCTCTAAATGAACTGAAATGGAATTTACCAACAACTATTAATTATGCCAGTTATTACATTCAGATTTCACTCTGAAGTTCACAACTTAGCACACTAACAATTATTGGACTGCTTTCCTCTTCTAACAACACCTATCCCTAGCAACGGCACCAAAAATGATGAGTGTCATTGTTCATTCATCATTTAATCATTATGTGTGTCAATCCAGGGCGGTGTCCAAGGCTATATACGAAAGAAGGATCCAACACGGTAAAGATTAGTTCATTCAGAAAACAAGCTTTATTGATGGATCGGTTAGCATTTGGGGGGTTTGTTGTGACCTCTAACTCCTAAGAATTGAAATTAACTCCTATTTACCTTTGCAGAAATAAAATTGTAGGAAATGAAATTGCAGAATCTAAAAATGATAAAAAATGAAATGTTGCTAAATTGAGAGTGATAGAAAAGTAAATTGCAGAATTGAAAACACACACACACTTGCATGAAAGTAAATCAACTGGAGAATTTAAAAATAGAATTTTAACTACTGCAAAACCAAATCAACAATTATTGCAAAACTAAAAAATGACAAAAATCTAGAAATTGTTGTGAAATGCAGAAAATGTTGTCAAAGGCTGAAAATTGTGTTGAAAACTACTAAAGAAATGGAAAACTGGCAGAATTTTGCTAATCTGCTGTAGCAAGAAATCAACAAGAAATTCTATCAAAAATTGCCTTCCTCTGGCCCTGCAAGTGGCCCTTGCTTCCAGAACCAGAAGAAGGTGAGAAGTTATGCTAAGAAAATCTAGATGCTAATCATCAACCTCAAAATGCCAATTGATATCTGAAGATTGCACCTTTTTATTCAATCTAAAACGCATTACGATAATGCAGAAAAACCTGCAAATTACTATTTTGCTACAAAGAAACTTCACTCTATGCTAATTTCGGTATTCTATTGCCTATCTATCTATATGCTCAACCATCTAGGAGCTTTCTTATTTATAATATAATGTTGATATGCTTGGTTACTCGATTTGTAGGGATTTACAACTGATTGCATAACTATTTCCTAGAATGCAAGAATTTGCTTTGTCAAAACTTTATCCATTCATCATTGTTGGGCTGCATTTGTTGAGGAAATCACGTTAAGATGAGTTGGGACAACCTCCTGGTCAATTGCCAATAATTTCCTCCACTGATTTGTCGCTTTTTGACCACTTTCGGTTGTTCCTGCGCTATTCCCTATTCCTGCGTCGCTTATTCTTGTGCTGCTCCGGAATAACAGGCAGGTGACAATTCATTGCTTATCTGTGCTCCAAACGCATAGGGAGGAAGTTGTTGACTATTTGGATTGTTTTCCCTTATCTTGTACACCCTTCTGCATTGGTGGCATGTGCTGGAGTGACTGATTCCAAGCCCTGTTGTATATGTACAATTGGCTGGAATTTGCATGATTGTGTCCTGCTTTTACCAAATTTCTTGCATTTTAGCCTTTTGACTTGTTGCTTCCATTTGCATCACGTGGCAGTGTTGTCAGGTGGAGAAAGAGTCATGCCTATTCTCCCTCAACTGTTTCCAAGCGTTTACCTCTTCTTTATTTGACAAATTCCATGCCTTCCTTCAAAGTGACAAGTGGTCGGAATTTGTATGGATCGTGACCTGCTGTTTCCAGTCGCCAAAACATGCCCGAGATGCCCTTTTGGAGTGCTCATAACTTGTTCATCGTAACTCCATTTTTTACCAAATTGTGTCCACGTGTTCTTGGTTATATGAACAACATTGGGTTTAATTTTCAACTCTTAATTCCTCAGGAATTACTCCTTGCACCGTTGTCAAGTTGGCCTTTAACACAGATTTTTACCAGCATTTCCAGCTGTCAAAAAGTGTGAAACTGCCATTTTGCAAGCCCCATAACTTCCAGGTTACTTGTCCATATGCCTTCAAATTTGGGTCATGTTTTCTCTATATTATGAAGTACCATTGGTATGAATTTGGTACCTTAACTCACTCTGGATCATTCCCGTGAGATCCACCAATGTTCCCTTTAACGCAGATTTGCACCTGTTAACAGCTCCAGAAAAGACTAAGGCATGAACAATGAGCGCAAGAATGAACAATGAGCGCAGGAACGATGTAACCTTCATAAATTTTTATCTATAGCTCGGATTGACTTGCTTCAAAAAGCAAAGTTGTAGTTCTTGATGAGAGGAATCTATTCATGCCATCAGAATGTAATTGCAATACATGTTTTATTTACTACCTAATCAACTGAAACAGTGCATAAAATGCTGAAAATAGTCAAAACAGAGGTATAATGTTCCAAACATAAAATCATGCAAACATGTAACAAATAACATATTCTAATCACTATTTGGCACTTTAACTTTGTCATATTTAATATTATGGCAGTTTTTATATGTCAACCATAGTGTAATAATGAGGCATTTCTAGGCCTCATCATAAATCCTAGCTAAGTTTTAATCTAACCTAGGCATTATCTAACCCTAGTTAACCCTAATCCTTCCTCTCACATGTGTGAGGATCAAATATTTTTCTTAGGGAATGTAAGCTTGACACTTCATAAACCCTAACCTAACCTTGCTATGAATTGACTCTAGGGTTTGGTATACCTAACCACCCCCCTAACCTTCGATTTTTATATAAATAGAGGGTATTTTACCTCATTTTACCTCTCTCATAATTTCATGGACCTATCCAAACTCTACAAAAATCACTCTAGAATCTCCTTCAACGACTTTGCACCATAAAAATAGTAGTAAATCACTTTTGGAGCCCATCCGAACCAAGGATCTCCATAAAAATTCAACTAAAAACTAATTCATCCCTCAACCTATGAATATGGGATCCATTTCATAGGATTCCCTATGAATTGATCGTACAATAGGTCTACAACATCAAATCAAGTAGGTATCAGTCATTCAATGTTTTTACAACATTACTTTTAGTTTTTATCACTTTTCAATACAATTTTTATGTTTATTTGTCTTCATAATCATGGGTCTTGACTAAGTTAGGCCTCCAAATACACTAACAATATTTTGTAGGTCCTAAATAGGTACAAAGGACTACCCACTAGCAAACTACCGGTGGCCCGTGTGCAAGGAAGCCCACCTTCACTAAGGATCTCTAAAGGACACCATAAGAATGCTTCATATTCATGAATAAAATAGGGAGACTTGTTTTGTAACATAAAAACACTCTTAATGAATAAAATCAGAATTTATAAAAAATTCACATTTTGTTAGTTGTTTGATCAAATGGTCGTCTTTCAATCGCTTCATTCTGGCATGCCCGATGGGAACCCCACAAAATTTGTGTTAGACTAGTTCATTTTCACAAATTTGATGTAATTTCAAGTTCTTTGTTGTTGTTACAAGTACTTCGATAGTAGAATAGGACCCTACAGAACCCTGATATACACTTCAAGTCAACATAATTGGAGTTTCAGCCTCCTAAATCTAGTTCACCCCCAAACCCACGAATCAACATCCAATTTATAGGCCACCTTGTGAATTCTATCCGACTCTCCCAAACAATTCTAAAATAGTAGGGTAGCATAGCATAAGATATCAAACAACTCATCTGACACCATAGGATTTAGGTATTCCCCTTGGTACCCTCTATTTTTGTCATTTTTTTGTAAAGAGGTTTTATTTTCAAATTCATCACATCATTTTGTAAAATCCTCTTTCAAATACATCAATTAGGGTTGTCACATTATTGCAAAATCAATTGATTTGATTTGTTTCAGATTTTGCTTTTATCATTTGAATCAAAGTTGCATTCCTTTTTATTCAAGTCATTAAAATAGGTTTTCATCTCTTTTCAACTTTTACAAATCATTCATTTCCAATCATATTTCCTCATAATACATGGATATTTTATATTCCTTTCCAAATTTGTCTGTAGATCATAAATTTTCATTTTCTCATTTCAAAATCACTTCAAATTTATTTTTCAATTTGCATTTAGGATTAGATTTGAAATATCTTTAACATCATTTTACAAATTCATTTCAAAAGCACTTCAAAATTCTTTTTCAATTTGCATTTAGGATTAGATTTGAAATATCTTTAACCTAATTTTACAATTTCAATTCAAAAGCACTTCAAATTTCTTTCTCAATTTGCATTTAGGATTAGATTTTAAATCTATTTAACATAATTTTACAATTTCATTTCAAAAGCACTTCAAATTTCTTTTTTTATTTACATTTAGGATTAGATTTAAAATATTTTTAACATCATTTTACAATTTCATTTCAAAATCACTTCAAATTTCGTTTTCAATTTGCATTTAGGATTAGATTTGAAATCTCTTTAACATCATTTTACAATTTCATTTCAAAAGCATTTCAAATTTCTTTCTCAATTTGCATTTAGGATTAGATTTAAAATCTTTTTAACATCCTTTTACAATTTCATTTCAAAAGCACTTCAAATTTATTTTTAATTTAAATTTAGGATTAGATTTGAAATCTCTTTAACATAATTTTACAATTTCATTTCAAAATCACTTCAAATTTCTTTTTCAATTTGCATTTAGGATTAGATTTGAAATCCCTTTGACATCATTTTACAATTTCATTTCAAAAGCACTTTAAATTTCTTTCTCAATTTGCATTTAGAATTATATTTCAAATCTCTTTAACATCATTTTGCAATTTAATTTTAAAATTACTCTAAATTACTTTCTAAATTTGAATTTAGAATACATTTATAATATATTTCACATAGTTTTACAATTTTACTTCAAAAGAATTTCAAATTTCTTTCACACTAGCATCTAGAATTATCTTTTGCAAATCTCTTTCATATCCTTTACATTCCTTTTTACAAATATTTTTACAAAATCATATTTAGGTTAATTTTCCAATTTCTTTCAAGTCATTAGGGTTTACAATTCAATTTTTTTTTCCAAAATCCTTCGAGTACATTTCAATATCTTTTCGCACAAATCAATTTCTATTTATTTCATGATTTTATAGTAGGGTTACAATAGTGTTTTCATATATTTTTGTAAAATAAATTTCTATTCCTTTCATGCTTTTAGATTAGGGTTTCATTTCCTTTCACATCTCTTAGCATAGAATCCACATCATTTTGTACAATTAGTTTCAATATTTTTTAAGCATTTAAGTTAGAATTTAAATTCCTTTTTCATGCACCTAGACAAATTGTAAAATTCCTTCTACATACACTTTGGCTTGCTTGTTTTCATACTTTCTAGAGTACATTTCTTTTTCCAAAAATGTATCTAGGTTTAGTTTTATTTCAAAAGGCACTTAGAATCTAGTTTCATTTTCAAAAACACATCTAGGGTTAGCTTTATTTCTAAAAAGGCATCTAGTTAGCTATTCTTGCTTTCACCATAGTGGTAACAAACACACCTTCACACACCCATGTGGTATACACAGTGGTGATATTGTACTTCATCCCAAATCCTTCACTTGATACTAGTGATGTTGGAATTCATCTCCTTCCACTAGCTTTCCCCCTAGACACCTTAGTAGTCCTTAGGAGCGATTTTCTGGATTTTATCACTAGAAAATCCCCTACTCTTGAGAATAGTTTTTTGGAATTCATAACTAGAAGGGACCTTCATATTAGGATAGGATTAGACACATTCATTCACAAGGCTCACATAATTAGTGAACACGGTAACTATCATTTTTGACTAAGCTTGTCCAAGAGTGAAGTAAATGCCCGAGTGGGCTAGTAGTAGGCCTTAGATAGTACCACGTCTTCTTGTGAGCGAATATTGGACTCATTAGCGCATTTTAAATTCATCCCATTTGGATATCATTTTACTGTACCTTCCATTTTTTGTGTCTACAGTTGTAATAATTAGATCAATTAAAAGATTTTTCTAAGTACCAATTAAAATAAAATCATATATATATATATATATAGATAAAGTGATATGTAGCTTATTTAAGGGGCCACTCCCATCAAACTATCAAAACATATACTTTTTGGTTGCAATGTTTCTTGGAAATCTGATTAAAAATATTTCTTAGTTGTAACAAATAGATTGATTAAAATATTATTTTGTGTGTGTCAATTAAAACAATATTATATATAAAAAAAAAAAAAAAAAAAAAAAAAAAAATATAAAGAGTTATATATGGATTCTATTGGGGCCACTCCCATAAAAGTATCAATTTATATATATATATATATATATATATATATATATATATATAAAATATATATATAGATATATATATAAAGAGAGAGGTGTAATGTTCATTATAAATTTGATTAAAAATTTGCCATAGTTATAAAAATAAGATTCATTATGAGCTTCTTAGTGTATGAATTAAAATAAAAGTATTATATGAAGAGCAAGGAGGTTTTGTGAAAGGGAGACAAATTTTGTATGGGATCATAGGAGCTCATGAAGTTATACATTCAACAGCTTCAAGAAAAGATAAAGCTATGATATTAAAACTTTATATGAGTAAATCCTATGATAGGGTTAATTGGAATTTTATTATTGCAGTTTTAGATAAGTTTAGTTTTGGGAAGAAATGGGTTAGATGGATTAAATCTTATGTCTCTATAGTTTCTTATTCAATTTTTATCAATTGGTTAGTGATAGAATCTTTTAAAGCCAAGAGAGGCCTTAGACAAGGAGATCCTCTATCTCCTTTTTTTTTCATTGTTATGGCAGAAGTTTTGAGTAGGAACTTAAAGAAAGATTACAAATTTAGTTATAAGATTACAAATTTAGTAATAACATTGATAACATCACCATCAATATTTTGTAGATGATATAACCCTTTTTTTAAAGGAGAGGATAAATGAGGCCAGAGCTTTGAATAACTTTTTAAAAGAGTATGAAAGAGCTTCAAGGCAAAAAATTAATAGGTTTAAATCCAAAATTTACTTTCTTAACAATACCACTAATATCAAAGCAAGAATTTTTAGGTTTCTTCAAATGGAGGAGGAAAATTTACCAACAACTTATCTAGGGATGCCTTTATTTGAGGGGAGAATGAGGATAGATTTATGGAATCGAATTATCAGTAAATTTCAAAATAAACTTGGAAAGGTAGATGGTTATCATTAGGAGGAAGAGTATAATTAATTAAGTTAGTCTTAGAAGCCATTCCAACATATTATATATCTTTGTATTATATGTCAAAATCAATTGAAAAAAATTTAATCTTTATTATGCGATCCTTTTTATGGTCAGGTTTACATGATAAAGGAAAATTTTCTTTGGTCAAATGGAGCAAGTTGTGTGATGAAATAACTAGGGGAGGTCTTGGTTTAAGAACTCTTATAGATGCAAAATTAGCTCTTAGGGGAAACATTATCTAGAGATTGTACAAAGAGATTCAAATACAATGGGCAAGAATTCTTCTAAGTATGTTGATCCTAGTGACCCAAGTTTAATATTTACTACATTCCCTCTTCCAAATGGTTTTGCTCTTTGGATTGGTTTAAAAACTTCTATTTTTCTTATGATTAAAGGTTTAATATGGGTGGTGGGAACTAGAGAAAAAAATATATCTTATGGATACTTGGTGTGATAAAAAAATCACTCAATTTAGATCTAGTTTTGAAACCTTGGATGATATTGCTTCAAGACAAATACGATGATAGGGTTTCAAACATTTTGTACAAGGATCAAGAAGGAAGATACAATTGGAAATAAGATTTTTTTACAAGTATACAAGACATTGATTCTAGGAGGCAATTGAGTAGAAAGATAACAACTATAATTATTTCGAAGGATGCCAAGGATAAATTTATTTTGGAGTTTAATAGCTCAAGAGAATACACAACAAGAAGTGGATATAATGTTCAACACCAACATAATAATAATATCACTAGAATTTGGATAGATATTTGGGATAGCCCAAGAATTCCTAAAGTTAAAATGTTTGTTTGGTTAATAGGTCATAGAATAATTTTATCCTAGGATAACATTATGAAAATGGGATTTCATGGCCTCTCTAAATGTGTTTTCTGTAATAAGGAGGAGGAGAGTATTGACCATCTCTTGGGACATTGCTCAATATTCTGGAATATATGGCAATGGATTTTTAATATGTTTGGTAAATGCATGGTGATGAATAGCAAAATTGAATACTGGTTAAAGCAATGGCAGAGAACTTATAAAAGTAAGTCTTTACAGACAATATGGGATATATCAAAAGATACAATACTTTGGACTATATGGCTAGAAAGGAATAGAATAATATTTAAATGAAAGGAAATCAATTTAGAGCTAATGAAAAAGAAGATATGTTTAGCCATAGATGAGTCTAAACCAACCCTATCAACTCACCCAATATCTAATTTGGAAGTAGAGAGTCTTAATAGATGGAGTCAATTAATTAAATGGAATTATGATGTTGGGTACAAGAGAAGAATTAATAAGGTAAAGAATATAAAGTGGAAATCACCAAATGTAGAGTGGGTTAAATTAAATTTTGATGGAGAATCTAAAGGAATCCAGGACCAATAGGATGAGGGATAACTAGAAATGATAGAGGAGAGATTTGGTATCATTATGCTTTCAATTTTGGATTTAAGACAAATAATGAAGCTGAAGCTTGGGCAGATTTAGAAGGATTAAAAATATGTAAACAAATTAAATGGAATAGATTTTGGATGGAAGGTGATTCTCTCATAGTAATAAATGCAATTTTGAGGAAAGCAAAGGCTCCATGGAACATACAAGAAATAATTGTGGAAATTCAAGATCTTGTTAAAGAGTTTGAAGAAATAAGGTTTACACATATATTAAGGGAAGGAAACAAATGTGCAGATAAGCTATCCAATAGAGAGGTTTTGATTGAGGATCATGAAGTTAACATCTCCTTTCCATGGTTAGAGGAAGTAGAAATTTTAGTTGAAGTTGACAAAAATTGTTGATTGCCTAAATCAATTAATGATTAAGATTTAATTTAATGTTTTCCATTGGTAATATATGTTTTCTTGTGTAACAATAATGTGTGTTCATTTAGATTATTTATTATAATTTTTTTGGTTGCACTTATGTTTCAAGAAGGAAACTAGCAATCCATATTGGTAACACAAACTATGTTAGTGCGATGTTTTGGAAATATTACTCTACTAATATGCAAGGCATAGATAATAGAGGTGAATTTTTGGCATTATGAAGGCTTCTATATGAAAATTTCAATAAATATGCTAAATTTTGGAGTAATTGTATTCATACAGAGATTTGAAAAGATCCAGAAAATGAAAATCAAGAATTCAAAAATTTTATGTAAAATGATGTAGGTTTCTAATTATAGCATCTCAATTGATATGAGAAGTGTATCTATTTATAAACTCTCAAGCTCTAAATAAGAGATATGTAATTTTTTAAGGGTGGGGGACCCGAGTACAACCCCTTTTTATCAAGCAAGAAAATATATATATATATATATATGGCTTCTATTAGGGCTACTCCCATCACACTACCAAAATATTAGATCAATTAAACCATATCTAGCATGTATTTCTATCACAAATATTTTTATTTATTTTTCTATCAAATATATTCTTCAACTTCCTTAAAGTCTTATGATTATATTTCCACAATAAGTTCTTTGACATCATTTTTATTAAGACAAAATATTATTTGGCTAGTTGCCTTTTAATATTTGAATTTTATAAAAATGAAAATCAACATCATGATTTTCTAAATTGTATACTACCCAATTTTTTATTTATAAATATGCTCACATTTCCAAGAGACTAAGAGATTGCCTTTGATAATAATGTGGTTTCAAACTTAGACATGATTTTGAGAGTTGTTTTTAAAAAATCTATTATTCCTTTCAAGACATAAGTTCCAAAAAATAATGGCATGGTCAATCCTCTATATAATACATAATTCTTTAGCTTAAAATGATAATCCAACTTTTATCAACTCTTTCAATGTTGATAGAGCCACCCAATATATTTATATATTTTAAAAAAGTAACCTCAATGGAAGGACAATGAAGAAATAAATATTCTAATGTTTCTAAATCCTTCTCACATAAGACACATTTGAAAGGTCCATGATATCATCTTATTTGTATATTCTCTCTTGTAAGAATCTTAATTTGAACTACTAACCAAAGGAATCTTGAGGTCTTAGGGAGAGCACCTACTGACCAAACATTCTTCCAAGGAAAATATTTAGGACTAGGAAATTTTGATTACTCTAAATCTTCATATTCCAATTTAACCAAGTATCCACTATCTTTTGATAGATTTCAAACTAGAAAAAAATATCCAAACCAACTTGGTTTTTGTGCAAAAATTGGTAAATAAAACTCTTGAAGCATTTTTTGAAGTTCACCTACATTGTTTTTGAGTTCCTCTCCTTCAACTAAGTTACTAATAGAAATCTATGAACTAGAGTTGTTGCTCATATTAATAGTCTTTGACCTTTGTACCTTTACAAGCTAGGCATGCCTAAGCTAATTGTTGTCATTTTGAGTCAAATATAATAGGATAAGACTTCAACCAAGAAATAAACCAAAAATTGGCATAATTCCTTTCACTGATTGACCATCTAATATAATTATTTATCAATTGCAAATTATATGATATGAAGTTCCATCTTGATGATCCTTTGGGTGGGGTTCTTTTCCTAAATAATTTCATTGTATCAAGAGAACTTATATATTGTTGATATTTGGATAAACTCCAACCAAGCTTTGCCCCTATGGAAAAACTCAAAATTCTACAATTCTACAAGAATATGCCTCCAATAAGTTTTTCTTTGCAAACCCTATCCCACTTACAAAGAGGAAACCTAAATTTATTCTCGCATCCTTTCCAAAGAAATTATCTTTGATTTTGAATTTTATAAATTTCTAAAGCTATACCTACTAGAAATCTTGAAAGTCACATCATATAAATAAGTATAAATTACATGTAATCTTTATGAGTTGTAGCCTTTTCACCATTGTTAAGAACTTGCTTTTCCAACCTGCCAAACAAAATTTCATTATATCCAAAAAAAATACTCAGAGCTCCTTTTTATTTCCTTTATGAGACAAAAGAATGCTCAAGTAGGTTGATGGAAATTTTTTAATTTTAAACCTTAAAATATCCATAACAATTTATTGTAAATCTAGGGTAATGTTGATGAAAAATATTATATTTTGTAGTGCTTCCCAACTATCTAGTGTTGGTCAGAGAATTTTTCTAATGGAAAGTCTTTTGTACCCACAAACCTTGACAAACATTGAATGACCGAGGAGCTTGTGAGAACTATAGCAGTTAATCTCTGAATGAGGTTGGCTCCTTGGATTTGCAGCTAATTATACCTAAATGCGAGAGTAAAAGGGTGGTGAAAGAGATAAAAATGGTTGAATCCATAACTTACAGTGGTATAGATTAGAAAACATCAAGACCTAAACAAGAACAAGGATCATACATCTAAATAATCAATTCCCTAATAGACCAACTTCTTTGCAATCAATTACATAACATTAAATTTAAATATATTATACCTAGGTGTTGTAGGTGAGTTGGAGAGGAGAGGGCAATCCTCCAAGGGAGGTCCTAGGTTCAAATCTCCACCCTACCAAAAATCTGAATTGGGTATCCAAAATCCAATTGATAATGTTGGTGCGGGCAGGGTCGGGTGTGACTCCCGGGTGACTTTGACGGTGTAGAACCCTATGTTCGTGGTCTCTCATACCAAGGCGGCCCTATAAGGGGTTTTTTGCTTAAAAAAAAATTAAATATATTATATCTTAATCAAACCACAAATTCTAGACAAGTGAATGAGTATAATAGAAATCCAGGATTCATAATCAATATCATAAACATTCAACATGCTTAAATTATAAATAAGTAGTCATCAATAGATACATGCTCTACAAATGAATCAAACCAGAGGCCAAATAGAAGTCAATTTGTATTAAGATGCAAGTAATCTATCTATACATATGAATTGTAAACACCTAATATCTAATGCATTTTCCTTTTACATTATAGTATTTATAGACATCATACAATTCTCAAGTAGTAAAAAATATCATTACCTTAGAAGTGGATTACTGCTATGTCAGATATTCCACTAGCCTATTGGGTCACTTTGGAAGCATGCCTACTCAAATGACTTGAATATGGTTGATTGACATGGCCTAGATCTATGTCATCTTGTGTCATACTTGGCTTATTGGCTAAATCTTGTCCTTTTATTTCTTCTTTGTCTAGTTTCCCTATCACTTGTATAGCAGGCTTTTGTTGTTAAGATCTTCTGAAATAGGATCATGCCCAAGTAGCGTAGTGGGAAAAGGACCCCATTCTTGTTGGAAGTAGGTGCTAGATTACATGAAAATCTATGGGATGCCTTTCTTTCAATTAGATATTTTACATTTGTACATCACCCTATCAATGGTTGTATATCTAGACTAGATTTCTTCTATTGTGATGGGTCTTTAGAATCTCAGTGGGCCCTAACTAGGTGCAATTATTTTGGCACCTCCAATATTCAACATGTTTTCTACTTCTACATGTACTAATTATTTGAGCACTGACCAAGTTCCAATAAGGTCTAAGCCTTCTGACATTATCTAAACATTATTCCTTTCACATGCTCCTTTTGTTGGCTTATGGGCTTTGCACTAAAATATTGAGAGCCCATCAGACTCTAGTAGGGGATAAATATTCTGGTGATCCTAAAACTTCATCATTTCTTTTATTGGATATTTATGATGCTTCTAAGATCTTGTAAGGGTTATGCATAAGATGTTGGCCCCAAAATGTATTTATAAAAATTTGGTGAATCAGTTTTGAAATCTAGGTGAATAGTGCCCAAATGCATGTAGAAGGTTCACTATTATTAGGGGCAAGGTTGAAAATTTAAACTTAAAATAGTCAAATTATTATAAAATTGGGGCGAATCGACCCCCAAAAAAATTTGCACCAAAATTTTTTTCCCTAATGGGCCCTAGTCAA
Organism: Wollemia nobilis; assembly: GCA_028583015.1. Lineage (NCBI taxonomy): Eukaryota > Viridiplantae > Streptophyta > Pinopsida > Araucariales > Araucariaceae > Wollemia > Wollemia nobilis. The sequence goes on from JAQPPZ010003359.1 coordinate 109,601, forward strand.
GGGTCCCAAATATAAGCCAATTCCAAATTTTAAAAATCCTAATTTTAGCCAATTTGGTGATAAATAGTCGTTATGCATAACTCGTGGATCTTGTCAAGCCTAATTATTCCAGGCTCCAGTGACTTAGCCATTCTCTTATTCAAGGATTCTGGAATGTAATGGGCTTTGTTTTGGCTTAATAGTTCTAACCTTTTTAGAATATTTTCTTTCTTGGTTAATGTCAGGCTTTGGAGACCCTATTGGGTTCTAGCTGTGACAATTTTTTGAGTCATCCCCATAATTGGTCATTTTAATATTCCTTTTTCTCTTCTAGGATCGATATAGATTCATGATACCTTACTAGGCTACGATCACCATAGATGCCTCGATACCTATGATACTTCACCCACTTTATCATGTTAAAATGTACTATATCTCTAGGTTTTTTGAAGGGGATTGTGGCCTAGGTGTATATATTCTAATAATCTCTCAACATAGCCACTTTCTCTAATCTACCTTTGTCAACATTTGATCAATAGATAGGAAATTATCATCACCTCGAGGTTTTGATTAGGTATAGGCCTTCTAGTGTCTTGGAGAAATAGCCACTCTAGCTAGGGATTGTCTTTCAGTAGTAGGATCCATCATGAAATTTTTGAATATTTCATCAGGTGCCATATTTTTTGTGGCTAGATGCCTTAGTTAATTTAGCTTAATCCTCTTTCAGTTTCATAGTGGATAGCAATGAGATCATAGTTCATAGTTGTAGCAACATGATCCTTTGTATTTATCCTAAGGTTTTATCATGCATAGATAATACAATAAGTTTAAGGATATCCTCCTTGTTACTTCTTTTCCCAGCTTTCCTTTTAATAGTGTATCTAATTCTACTGGTAAAATTTATAGGTGATCTTTGGTTTTATTTACAAAAGCAAACCTACTATCTAGCTTCTAGCATTTAGGCATGGGTAGTTGCAAAATATACCCACATTATTGGAAACTCATAGGGGATTTTTGCTTTGCAAAAACAAGGAATCCATGTGGTAAATCAAAATTTTGGACTTAACACTTCCTAATAGAAAGGAAAATGAAGGGGGGACTAGAAGAAAATTTGGTGAAAATGCAACCGATTAGGGCTACAGGAGAAGGAAAGAGAGAGTACAATGGGGAGAAAATAACACAATGGGACATCATGATGGTGAAGAAAATAAGAGGGATAACAAGTGTAAATGGTAAGCAAAAACAACACAACATAACACAAGAGGAAAGGGGAGGTAGCAAAAAATAGTAGAATCCACGAAATAGAAGAAAAGAAAAAACTAACCAGAGGGGATGGTGACAACAAAAAACAAAGGAAAATAGAGGAAGGGGAAGGATGCAAAAAATTACAAACATAAAATAGAATGCAATTGTGGGGTTAACTCAAGAGAAAGCAAAGAGAATTTACCCATTCCATGGGACAACCCCAAAAATTGCATTCTAATGTACACACTCTTTGAAGCCCCACCATGAGTTTGAGAATAAGAAAATTTCCAAATGATATTTGCCCACTCTGTCATGGGTTTGTTTATTGATGCAATCCAGTAAGAACTCCTTTTGTTTATCATTGCTCACCACAGGATCTCTTTTATCCATATGCGCTCTAATACTAATTCTTCTCTGAACACTTTTATGGCTACATATGGAGGCCTTTTATATAATATTTACCATATTATCAATAAATTTAGCATACACTATATTGCATGGATATGTAACTGGTGTGTGAATTTGGGTCCTATTTTATAGGAACTTTCTCTACCATCAATCCTATGTCGTGTTTACATGAGTCCCAAATCATTTTCCATGTGATCTTAGATTTCCAAGAATAATATGTAAGCCGTGTGTACTTTTTGGGTGCTATTTATTGCACTACAGAGTCACAAAAACAAAAAATTAAAAACAAAGAATAGATAAAATAAAATAAAAAGAGGGGTGGAAAAGAAAGTGTTATGATTCCAATAAGTGACTTAGGAAATTTACTCATTTTTTTTCAATTTATATTTTCTCGTTCTTTGGCTAGCTGGCAATCCATTGTTCAAGCATTTTTCCTGTAAGCCATTAGTGTCATACCTTCACTATTGATTTTATTTATTTATTGGTTATATACACAAAATTTTAGCATACCTGACACGCCTGGTGTAGACAAGGGTGAGTGCTTTCCTAGAGTGAGGGAATGAAAATAATTAGGAAGGGGTGATGAACATTATCATACAACTTGACATGCTACTCAATTATGGATGAATATGTTTCAGTTAGATGTTTGGGACAGTAGACTTATGGGCATACAAGTAAAGGTCTATACAATAGAAATCTAGGATAGACTAGACTAGACATCTAGGTGACAGACATCTAGAACAATGGGGTTAGACATCTAAGGGGTAGACATCTAGGTCAAGTGATTGTAGACATATAAGGATTAGACATCTAGGATGAACATAGTAGACATCTAGACAGATTTCTAATCCAGACAAGTGATATGACTAGGAGGTAGATATCTAGGATAAATGGGACAAATATTTGGATGGTAGACATCTAAGGTATGAGGCTAGACATCTAGACAGTATACATGTGGGGTGTTTACCAATAATTTTTATATATCTAGGCTTGGATGTGATAAGTTGGGTAAGATGGAAAATTCTAGGCATCTATAACTTGATTGCTCATCACCAGTATTCAATACTTCTTGTTGATTCCTGTAACAACAAAATAAAACACACAACAATGCTTCTCTCATACCAAGTGATGATCAATACCTGAAACACAACACTATAATTTATATGTAGTCACATACAATGTGTATTCCATAAAAATATTTGTTGCACAAAAAATATATATTATAGACAAGTATGAATAGATACATAATGAAATAGGGGGATATTTATAGGTAAGCTCAGGTAGTTACTGCAACTAACATGTCTTAACCATTCCAACTACCTATTGCTTAACAATTCATAACAAATATTTTAGACATCTAACACAATATTATAGACATATGACTAACTAAGTTGGATGTATAACTAATCCAAACATCTAATCAACTAGACATCTAACACAATGATGGTTGCATTTATCCTTTTATGTATTTTTAACTAATCAAGTCATATTCATTGGATCGATTGATTTTACATTGCAATTCATGACATTTAAATGACTCATACATTATCAAAATTGATGTACATATTCAAAATTGTGAATCTTCATAGAACATTCATATCAGACAACTCGGTAATGTATTTATACTTTGAACTATTATCTACATCTATCCTCCCCTTCAAAGAAGTCGATGCCCTCAACAACTTTCTTTTCTCACTCTGAGGGGTCTCAATATATTTGTGTGTAGTAGCTTGAATTACCTCCTCCAAGTCTTGAAATCGTGTCTGAAGAGCTTTACATTATTTCTTTACATGCTTGGCATAATTATAGTACTTGGTCCACTATTATCCTAAGGTATTATAATAATTTTATTTTTTGGAGGCTCGATTACATTCAGCCTCCCGCTATAAGAAAAGCTCCTTCATCTATTTTTTGGACACTATGGAAGAAGATGAATCCTTATATGTAAATTTTATTTTAATATTTACCTCACGCTACTCTGCTTGCAGCAATTTATCTTCCAAGGTAACTTGCTTCTTCTGTAAAGTTTCTTCACATTGTTTCATCTCTTGCTACCAAGCTAGCGTACTCTAATTATTTTAGGCTGCTAACGTTTCAATCTACTTGACCAACATTTCCTTAGACTACTTTTGCTTTAACACTTTAGCCTCGAGTGCAATAATTATCTAGACCTATAATTCTAATTGAGTGTGAAGGTTTTTTAAGTCTTTTTGCAATGCCTAAATTTGTTGTGTGATAGCATTTATATGAGCAAACCCTTCTTCCATAATTTGCTCCTTTTATTGTAATACTTCTTATGCCCCTTGTAACTCACTATTTACCATCTACTTGGTGGAGTTCAAGTATTTGATTCCTTCTAATAGCCAATATAACAAGTGGTCCAAGAAGTTATATTGTTGATACATGGGTAGTATATTAGGTGCTAACTCCACCTATGATCTGCATCCTATGGAGTGCTAAGAAGGAGGATTAGTGGTGTGGCCACAAACATACACCTATGTGGATTCCAAGTAGAGGGTAGGTATTTTATATAGTAGTTGTTCTATTCCCTCCATTATTGAAAAGTGTGTAGTAGGTAATGTCCAAGGTTGGGCCTAATAAATGCTAGAAATCTTTGCTCGCCAAGGACCCTATGTGGCCCATTTCACTAATTTGTCTATCTCTTCTTCTACCATGGACTACCACTTCTTCCATTGGATGATACAAGCTATGTCAAACTGCAAGCAAAGGTTTTTCATTATCTTTGTTAGTTGGAAAAAATATTTCACTACCTACTGATCCATATTATCCGATGGATCCATGAGATTGGGTAGTTGTACCAAAAAATATTTGGACCATGCATCCACATGTTCCTCATCTTATTGCAACATCTTCTTCTCCTTCCTGGAAAGTTTGATGAGCATTCAGGTTTCTTTGCATTCTGTCACTAAAACCTATTCTAGAGGTACTTGATCCTGGATGCTTTCACCTATTATCCCAACAACTTTATGAGATTCATATATCAGTGTGGGCTACTCTTACTTATCTACAATGGTCTCATATCCCAAAGAGACCTTGACATATACTTAAATGGTATGTTGTGTTGTCCCAGGTGCTATATTTCCAACACTAGGGATTGGAGGGTCCTCATCTATCATTCTAACTATGGGTTTAGCTAGAATATCGATGGGTACTATTGTTTTGGTTGCTTTAGTTGCAAGAATACCCATAAATAAAATAGCCCACAAGGAATCTACAAAGGAATTAGTAGTAAATACAAGTGCAAGGGGTGCTTCTGGTGACATCGCACGAGCCTGAACATGAGCTTATGCTAAATATTCCTTAGGTCCAAATTTTCTAGCAATAATAGTTTTAACTAGAACATTCTAAAGAACTAAGGGGATTTCAAAATCAACTTCTTCTCAATGTATATTTATCTAATACTTTAGACTTCAAGCTATATCTTAGCTATGAGAAATCTTCTCTGTTGTAATATTTCAAACCAAATATATAAATACTGAGGGAGGTGGTAAATAAAATCATCATATCTTCTTCATTGGCTTGGGAATTTTTGGTGGTGATGCAATAACTTGATTTTTGGGTATTTTTACCTCAACTGAAGGTGGTGAATTATCCTCCCCTTCTGAATCAGTCACTAAATTTTTCAAGTGTGATGACTTATGGGATATATTTTTGACCCGTGGCTTCTTTACCAATGTTTATTTCTTCATTTGTGGTTTGGTATCCTTCCACCATAAGATGATTGGGACCAAGTTCAAAAACTTTAGAGTTGGATCAAAGTTTGAAATCTGCACTCCTACCCTAGAAGTTGCATCCAAAAGTAATCTAATGGCATAAAATGCCATTGAAAAATTCTTTGTGGTTTGCATCAAAAAATTACGAATGTGAAGTGTCAAATGAGTTTCCCAATCATATTCCACTCCCTATTCAATCCATTGTAGGCATGAAATTAACCATATGAGAATTTCTAAACTTCATTGTTCACCTAACAATTTGGTCATCAGGATATTTATAATACACTCCAATCTCTTATTTTGTAGTTGTGACTGCTTAACTCCCATGCCACCCTGGGTTGCTAATATGGCATCCACTTCCTCCTCTATTAGAATAGTGACACCCAATATCAAATACGAAGTTTTCTTCAGGTCAACCCATTCATTGATCACTATTTTTCCCTTATTTGGAAGTCCAAATGTATGCTTGAATGCATTAGGAGAATATTAAACCAACAAGTTTCGATCACCAACATGTAAAATATTGGTATTTCGAGGTGCATTATAAGTTTGCAACATCTGTACCAATTATTCCTCAAAAAATTCCTTATCAAAACTTGGGACTTGCAAGATAAAATTTACCCTTGCAAATTGTATGTTCATCTTCACTAGGTTATTTTCTGGTGTCTTTACCCACCATTGCCAACAAAAATAACCTGTAGGGAAATTCCAAGTGATTTCATTAATCAGGGCCTGATAATTGCTACTTTGTTGAACTTCTCTGGTCTTCTGAGTGGATCCTTTTGCTGGTACCACCTTGCGTTTACCTTGAGTCTACCCCTTGTTTATGCTCAGTACCTATTTTTGCATTGTATTTTCATGTTCCTGATGATGATGGAGCATTTTAGCCACAATCAACTCAGGTACCACATCATATCATATTGGAGATTGTCCAGATTTTTTGTGACTCATGGTTTTCCCTCTTGAACATATCCTATACTTAAATGTCAAACTATTCTTGATGTCTTAAACCTACTAGACATATGTTTCCCCCAGATGTCTATCCTACCAGATATTTTATTCCTCTAGATGTCTATCCTACCATATGTGTACTCTTTAGCTATATGTCTATGTCTTCCTACTAAAAATCTATCCTACCAGGTGTCTACTCTTTAGCTAAACATCTACGTCTTCCTGCTAGACATTTAACCTACCATATGTCTATTTTTTAGTTAAATGTATTCATATTTTGACTAGAGATCTTCTTCCTCAAAAATCTCAATATCTTGCTAGATTTCTACCTCTTTGACACCTCTTATCACAGTCTAGACATATTCGTTATAAGTCTACTACTCATGGTTGGACGTCTTCTGGTACTATGGCTTCAACAGTGAATACCCAGATGGATTCCCTGGGCAATTTTTTCTATAGGTTGTGCTCCTCCAAACATAATGGATCTATATGACTCGTAGCCAAAAAATGGCCAAAAATATCCTCTATATGGCATTGTATGTCTTCCTGTGAATGTGAAATATAGAATTTTTTCTCATGCATAGAAAATAAAAATCCTCCACAAAGTGTGTGATTGCCAAGTTGAATGGCATCTAGCTTCATCTTGAATAAATTATGGTGCATTTGCAACCCTAATTCTACTCTAAATCCTTGTGTATTTCTTCTATTTCACCTACATAATGCTAAAAGTGAATGATCAATAATACCCAAGTGCTTCCAATTTATAGGAAACCTACCACCCATGTGACTACCTGCATAACTACCACCTAACACCCAGTCATCTACATGCGTGCCATGTCATCAATTTTTTTCATAGACAATAAGTCTAACATCTTTATTCTCATTTTTTCTTTCCGCTATTTTTGTCTTTTTTCCTATTTTTATCTTATTTATTTTTATCTTTTTCTTTTTATTTTATTATTTTCAAAACTACATGTTTCTTTCCTAACATCATCGGGTGAAGCGCATGGAAATTCCAATGCATACTTAAAAATGGTCTATTATTATGAACACATAGTGATGGATTGGCTTGGACTATACCCACAAATGGCCCTTATGATCTAGTCCATGGACTAGTCGGCCTACGAGCAAAAAGAGTGGAATTTCTTCCTCTCGAGCTATCAGGATGGAGGTCAACCACACTCTTCCCTTATTCAGGTAAGCTTAGGTTACCCATAATTCCTGATAAACTCCCATGATTACCCAAGTCATATCTATTTTTGGTTTGGTCTAGCCATTTTGCTCGTCAGCTTGGTTCTGCATGTGCCTAATTGCTAGGTGTTGGTGCAAGATTCTCAATCTCCTATCGACCCTTATCTATCATTGTTGCCACCTCACTTCTTCAAAGCATATTTGAGGTGCATATTGAGCTAAGTATTCTTGGTACTGATATAAAATAGTTAAATTTGTACTTGAATAATTTCTTTCACCTCCAGTATTCATTGGTAATTCTAAGGTTTCTTGAAATTTTTGTTGCAATCATCTTACTTATCTTTTATGTCATCATAATTCTATTGTTACCGATCGATGCCTTACAACTTCCTGACGTTCATTTGGATGTTACATGGCTTCTTCATATGGTTTTATTCACCTATGTGGTACTGGTCCTCTAGAGATTGCATCTTCATTATCTGATAGAATTTTTATCCTACTACTTCCCACATCTTGTGGGCTCATATATTCATCATATTCAATCACCTACATAGTTTCAATGAATCTGACCCTTGCTTGTCGACTTTGAAGTTCATCCCTTTGTCTCCTATGGTCTAGGTTGGGACTGGCATAGGGTATATCAGGGTCCCAAGGTTGATTCTCATCCTCACTTGAATCTTCCAACCATCTTCTATACCTTGTCTATTCAGGTACCTCTTTGACATCCTCCCATAGAATATCATATACCTCTTCATAGCTCATATGATAAGAGTTTTTGGTAGCCAAGTTCTACCATACTTCCCTTATATCATTCTATTCTAGTGATATTCAAAATCTTCAAGGATGTCAAATTAATGGTGAGGCCACTCTTGAGGATTTATCAGTATTCAAGAGGATTCTTAATGTGGTTGTGGATGAACTATCTAAGTTTTTTGATGAATTTGCACTATTCCCCAAAGGTCTTGAGGGTGAATTATTTGAAGCTATATAAAATAAGATACTTTCTAATGAATTGTCATCTAGGATTTCCTTGAAATCTCCCTAATCTCTTTCAGCCTGCTTTTCTCTCCATGCTTTCTCTTGTTGGTGCATTCATTGCATAGTTCCATCCAACTCCTGAATGACTTGTTCCCTTAAGTGTGCATTATACTGGTAAAGGTTCTGATAATACTCTTGCAATATTTGTGTTTCCCAAGCCATCTGTTGTAGAAATTTTGGTTCTTTACCTTCATACTCCTCCACTTCTAGTATTTGCCCTTGTGAAGCAACATGCAAAATATTTTTAAGTTACTCTTCTACTTCTTTATTTGGAATTTAAATATGGGGTTGTAATAATATTTTTTCTCCCTCACAAGGCTCTAATATAGGGTCTCCTTCTGCTCTAAATAGCCATTCCAGGTTGGTAGGTTCATCCTCTCAAACAAAATTACTTGTCCCACCATGTTTGTAGGATCATATACCTAGCTATGCTTCTTCAGTTGCATTACCATAAGTATCCTTCTCAATTTCTAAGTTGATTATGTGTTTGTGCCTTATACACCTTCAACTTATAACCATTCACAACCTCAACGTAGATTGTTCCATCCAACTTCTTCAATTGAACAACCCCATTATCGATTACCTATTCCACCTGGAAGATTCCAAGCCATAGGATCTTCAACTTACATTTATCTCTCTTTTTTTTTGTATTTGAGCACTAAGTCACTAGCCTTTAATTATATTTTTTGAAGATGTTTGTGATGCTAATACTTCAATTGTTGTCGAGCAATATTTGTTGCCCGCTATGCCATGACTCTTTTCTTGCCTAACTGTACCAGTGCTACGAGTCTATCCTTGATGTTGTCTTCCTCATTCAAGTAGGTTTCGATGGCTACCCTCAAGCTTGGTACCAAAAATTCCATCAATACTACCGCCTCATATTTATACATCATTTGAAAGGGTTTGTAGTTTGTGGTTTTTGGTTGGTTTTAAGGTAGTTTTATATACCCATAGAACTATTGGTAAGCACTCATCCTAATATACTCCTTAAATTGCACATGTTTTATATGATAGAAACCAGGACCTTATTTTTTACCTCTGCTTGCCCATTTTATCTAAGGTAATATGGAATTGACAGAGAGTGAAAGATCCAAAATTTTCTCATAAAATTTTGAATAATATCATTAAGAAAATGGCCTCCCATGTCACTTGTCAATTGAAGAGGTATGTCGAACCATGTGATAACCTGTTCATACAAAAAGCAAGTTGTTCTTCTTGCAAAATTATTTGGTAAGGCCCTTGATTTGACCCATTTTTTCATATACTTTGTTGCAACTATGATGTATCTGCACTTCCTTTTGTAACTTGTTCTTATGAAACCTACAAAATCCAATCCCTATCTCTTGAATAGATCTTGAGGTTGTGATGGATGTAGTGGCATGAAGTCTCTTCTTAATGGCTTTACTCTCCTTAGAAATGTATCACATGCCTTAAAAAAGTTATTGGCATTGTGATAAATGGTAGGCCACCATCATCCCACCAATAACACTTTCTTGGCCATTGTTTCAGGTACCATATGTCCTTAGATCAGTCCTTCGTGTGCTTCTTTGAGTATCTGCTACACTTCATCTTCCATTGTGCATTGTCTCAGAATGTGGTCATCTCCGATCTTGTATAGCAATCCTACAATAAAGGTAAAGGGTGTTGATTTCATAATCACCTTACATTGTTAAATTGTCATCATCTCCTTGGTTAGCTCTCTTATCAATAGATATTACCCTATATTTTTATACCATATGGGTATCATACTCATCATGAATAGTTGTGCATCAAGGAATTAATCTGGTATTCCTCCATCTGCATGTTATCCTAAGCAAATCCTTGATAGTTGATCCATGATTACATGTTTCTTTCTAGGCCTCACTACCACCCAAAACATGAATTCCTATAGTGTGATAAGCCATCGACTCACTTGTCCATAGATTGTTGTCTTGTTAATTATGTACAACAATACCTAATAATCTACATAGAAATCAAAAGGTTTAGCCAAAAAATAGTGTCAGTACTTCTATACTACACACACCATACCTAGTGCTTCATTCTCTATTGTATTACTCGAGACAACAACCAACTTATAAAATATATGGGCTGATCCAACCCAAATTGACATTCCTTAGCCAATGCACATCCAATAGAAAAACTTGAGGTATCAACGTGCACATGGATATCCTTCTCTTAGTTTAGATAAACTAGGATAGGTGTCTTCACCAAATGTGCTTTTAACCCCTCAAAATATCCTTGGTACTCCTCTACCTAGTGAAAAGGAATACCCTTTCGTGTCAGAGCATCTAACAGATGAGAATTCTATGCATAATTTTGGATGAACCTTCTATAGTATCCTACTATTCCAAAGAAAGTATTTACCAAGTTCACATCATGTAGCTCCTCCATCAACAATATTACCCAAATCTTATCTGGATTGAGCTTCAAACCCTCTTGTCATACAATATTCTCAAATAGCTTCTCGTATGGTACCATCAAGACACATATACCTGGGTTTAAGGATATCCGAGCTCGCATACACAAGCTCATGCATTCATCCAATGTCTTCAAATGTTTTTGTGTCCTACCATACAATGACCAATCATCTAGAAAATTTTTGAAAATTCTTGTGGACATTTTATCAAAGATGTATAAGACGATTCATTAAAAAGTAGCCTATGCATTGCACAAACCAAATGATGTGTATTTATAAGCTGTAGATACCCAAAAGTTATACATGTTCATTCCTATAAACTTGTAGATCTGCATAGCCACTTGTAGGTTTGCATAGGCCATCATAGGCAATCATAGGCCATCGTAGGCCACCGTAGTCATTTGTATGCTACCATAGTCATTTGTAGGCACAAAAACCCACATAACTATATAAAACACATCCAAGATGCCTCCTTCTCACTAGGATACCATCTACTAGCTCCATAATGTTTCATTAAACCCTTTCCTACACCTAATTAGGACCCATGGGACCATTCCTTACTAAAAGCCCTTCTTAGGCTAATTATGGTTTTAATTTGCAAGTGATTTTCAATAAACATGCACTTCATCATTAATAAGGTTTGATCAGGATTAATGATCTAATTAGTCCTAAGCATGCTCTCACATATGTGTGCACCCTAAGTTAGTTGGGATATTTCCTAGAAATCCTAACTAAACCTTAATCTAACCTAGGTTTTAGCTAACCCTAGTTAACCCTAATCCTTCCTCACATATGTGTGAGGATAGGATATTTCTCTTAGGGAATATAAGCTTGACACTTCATAAACCCTAACCTAAGCTTGCTATGAATTGAATCTAGGGTTTGGTATACCTAACCACCCCACCAACCTTGTATTTTCCTATAAATAAAGGGTATTTTCCTTCATTTTACCTATCACAATTTTAGTGAACCTATCCAAAATCTACAAAAATCATTCTAGAATATTCTTCGATAGCTTTGCACTATACAAATAGTAGTAAATCACTTCTGGAGCCCATTCGGACCAAGGATATCCACCAAAAGTCAACTACAAACTAATTCACCCCTCAACCTATGAATTCGGGATCCATTTCATAGGTTACCCTATGAATTAACCATACAACAGGTCTACAACATCAAATCAAGTGGGTATCAGCCATTCAATGTTCTTACAACATTACTTTTAGTTTTTAGCACTTTTCAATTCAATTTTTATGTTGATTTGTCTTCATAATCATGGGGATTTACTAAGGTAGGCCCCCAAACACACTAATAATATTTTACAAGCCCTAAACAGGTATAAAGGACTACACACTAGCAAACTATCGATGGCTCGTGCACATGGAAGCCCACTTTCACTAAGGAGCTCTAAAGTACACCATCAGAATGCTTCATATTCATGAAGAAAATAGGGAGACTTGTTTTGTAACCTAAAAACATTCTTAATGAATAAAATCAATATTTTTGAACAATTTAATTTTTGTTAGTTTCTTGATCAAATGGTCGTATTTCAATCACATGATTCTGGCACGCCCGATGGGACCCTCATAAAAGTTGTGCTAGAATAGGTCATTTTTACAAATTTGATGCAATTTATAGTTCTTTATTACTATAACAGGTACTTTGATAGCAGAATAGGATCCTATAGAACCCTGATATACACTTCAGGTCAACATAACAGGAGTTTCAGGCTCCTAAATCCATTCACCCCCCAACCTCCAAATCATCATCCAATTCGTAGGCGACCCTATGAATTCTATCATACTCTCTCATAAAATCCTAAAAAATTAGGGTATCACAACATAAGATATCAAAAAACTCATATGACACCACAGGAGTTAGGTATTCCCCTTGGTACCCCCTATTTTTGTCATTTTTTTTGTAAAGAGATTTTACTATCAAATACATCACATCAATTTGTAAAATCCTCTTTCAAATACATCAATTAGGGTTATCATATTATTTCATAATCAGTTAGTTTGATTTATTTTATATTTCACTTTTATCATTTGAATCAAATTTGCATTCCTTTTTATTCATCATTAAAATATATTTTCATCTCTTTTCAACTTTTGCAAATCATTCATTTCCAATCATCTTTCCTCGTACTACATAGATCTTTTAAATTCCTTTCCAAATTTACGTGTAGATCATAAATTTTCATTTTCTCATTTCAAAAGCACTTCAAATTTATTTTTCAATTTGCATTTAGGATTAGATTTGAAATCTCTTGAACATCATTTTACAAATTCATTTCAAAAGCACTTCAAAATTATTTTTCAATTTGCATTTAGGATTAGATTTGAAATCTCTTTAACCTAATTTTACAATTTCATTTGAAAAGCACTTCAATTTTTTTTTATTTGCATTTAGGATTAGATTTAAAATCTCTTTAACATCATTTTACAATTTCATTTCAAAAGCACTTCATATTTATTTTTCAATTTGCATTTAATATTATATTTGAAATATCTTTAACATCCTTTACAATTTCATTTCAAAAGCACTTAAAATTTCTTTTTCAATTTGCATTTAGGATTAGATTTGAAATATCTTTAACATCATTTTACAATTTCATTTCAAAAGAACTTCAAATATCTTTCTCAATTTGTATTTAGGATTAGATTTGAAATCTCTTTAACATCCTTTTACAATTTCATTTCAAAATCACTTCATATTTCTTTTTAAATTTACATTTAGGATTAGATTTGAAATCTCTTTGACATCATTTTGCAATTTAATTTCAAAATCACTTCAAATTTATTTTTCAATTTGCATTTAGGATTAGATTTGAAATCTCTTTGACATCATTTTACAATTTCATTTCAAAAGCACTTTAAATTTCTTTCTCAATTTACATTTAGGATTAGATTTTAAATCTTTTTAACATAATTTTGCAATTTAATTTCAAAAGAACTTCAAATTACTTTCTCAATTTACATTTAGGATAGGTTTACAATATATTTCACATCATTTTACAATTTCACTTCAAAAGCATTTCAAATTTCTTTCACACTTGCATCTAGAATTAGCTTTTGCAAATATCTTTCATTCCTTTTTGTAAATATTTTTACAAAATCACATTTAGGTTAATTTTCCAATTTATTTCAAGTCATTATGGTTTACAATTCAAAATTTCTTTCCAAAATCCTTTGAGTACATTTCAATCTCTTTTCGCACAAATCAATTTCAATTTATTTTATGCTTTTAGAGTAGAATTTCCATTATTTTTCACATCATTTGCAATAGGTTTTTCATCTCTTTTTGTAAAATCAATTTCTATTCCTTTCATGCTTGTATATTAGGTTTTCATTTCCTTTCGCATCTCTTAGCATAGAATCCACAACTCATTTTGTACAATTAGTTTCAATCTCTTTCAAACAATTTAAGTTAGAATTTAAATTCCGTTTTCACGCACCTAGAAAAATTGTAAAATTCCTTCCACACACACTTTGGCTTGCTTGTTTCCATACTTTCTAGAGTACATTTCTTTTTCCAAAAATGCATATAGGTTTAGTTTTATTTCAAAAGGCACTTAGAATCTAGTTTTATTTTTAAATATGCATCTAGGGTTAGCTTTATTTCTAAAAAGGCATCTAGTTAGCTATTCTTGCTTTCACCAAAGTGGCAACAAACACACCTTCACACACCCATGTGGTATACACAATGGTGAGATTGGACTTCATCCCCAATCCATCACTCGAGACTAGTAATGTTGGAATTCATCTCCTTCCACCAGTTCACCCCCTAGACACCTTAGTATCCCCTCGGAGCGATTTTATGGACTTCATCACTAGAAAATCCCCTACTCTTGAGACTAGTTTTTCATAATTCATCATCGAAAGGGAACTTCGGAGTAGGATAGTATTATAAACATTATTTCACAAGGATCACATAATTAGTGAACATGGTAACTATCATTTTTGACTAAGCTTGTGCAAGAGTGAAGTAAACACCCGAGTGGGCTAGTAGCAGGTCTTAGATAGTACCACCTCTTCTTGTGAGAGAATATTAGACTCATTAGTGCATTTTAAGTTCCTCCAATTTGGATATCATTTTATTGCACCTTCCATACAGGTCACCACCTGCATGTTGAGACATTGTTCTATTCTGTGCACCCTTGGGTGTTGTAGTAGGTTTTGTGTCAAAGACATTCCCATTATTTCTAGAGTTTCATCCACTTTGCATGATATTTTCTAGGAGTCACATTTCAACATGAAAACACACAAAACAAACAAACATTTTATTTTTTGCATTTAAAAATGATTGTAGTTACACGTTTTTTGCATGATCATAAAATTATTTTTAGCACATCCACTAATTAATAGTACATCTATTGGTTGTTTCTAGCCTACCACTTTTAATTTTCTCTATAAGTCATAGTTTGAGTTCAATTTACAAGTCAATTTGCAAACCAGGTCCCAATTCACATAGTGACCTATGAATCATATTTCCAGATATAGAAAATTTTCAAATTTCACTGGGTTATCCAAAATTCTCAAGCAGGTCATCATATCAGGATGCTTCTCAAGCACTACAACCACCATATTTCCAACAATCCTTCTTTGCAACCTTTGATGCTACATCACAACCACTTTTTCACTCTCAATAATTATAATATCAGTAGCATAAATAGACCTTGTACCCCTTATCTAGTGAGGATAGTTTCACTATACCACCTCCTTAGGCTCCTACCATTAAAGCCCATATTTCTTCTTCATAATTGCCTCCACCTACATTCCACCTTCCTAGAATGTATGGTGCACCACATTCCATCCCACTTTCCTTTTTTTCTACTTCCATATTTTGAATCCCTCCACTGCCTCCATTATGAGCTCCATCACTCGACTTATTTCCTACCTTTGATCCATGATCTATGTCTTATCCCACAAATTCTCTAAGCTATCCTACGCCACCTAGCTTCTCCACTCATCATGCTTCTATCCAAATGAAAGTACCATATTTTGATACCTCATCTAACCCACCACTAGTACCATTTATCCAAACACCATTAACTCCACCATAGCCTAATACACCTACATTTTTCATGATACCTCCTTCTTGGTCATCGTCTCCTACAGTCCAACCACTACAGCAGGTCCCTCCCTAATAGATATCAATTCAACAACTACAAACCTTACAACCACAATATTACTACCCCTAATAGTTGCCTAATATACAAAAAACTATCCCATTAGCTTCACCATCCTACGCCATACAACAACCTCACCTATAGTTACCATTGCAAGATGTCTCTTTTCCAAACTAGGAGGAAAAATAGCTCCAATATCCACCACATTATTAGGCTACACCTACCCTCACACAATTATCTAAACCTCTCATACCTAAAATTCAACTTCTACAAAATGAATTTAATATGCTAAACCTTCATATAGTAGGTTATGGGCCACAAAATCCATGGGCGTCAAAAACCCACATATGATGAAATCTACAATGAGCCGGTACACCCTTCAGTTCTAATTCCTCCTTATCCGTATTGCTTGGAGATCCTAAATTTTGATAAATTCAAAGTTAAATAATATCCTAACAAAAAAATCAAAAATTATCACTCAACTTGATATCAAATTCATAGTAGAAACCCCCTCATGTTATGTACCTTTTCTCTCTCACTTGGGGGACAATCTCTAGATTGGTACAAAATGCTCTCGTTCCATAGCCTATACATATTCAAATAATTGGCCAATTCATTATTAGAACATTTATCCATTAACATCAAGAATAAAACCAACTTTTCAAATGTCTACACCTTGTAATAGGCCAACGGTGAGCCCATTATAGAGTTTATTTCCTGATGGATATTGGTCATACATGACCTCACTCATAACCTCTCAATTATTGAATTAGTTACACTCTTATAAAAGAGTTATCACAAACACATCTCCACATCCTTATATATTCATCAAAGCCACACCTTTGATGAATCTATCGCTCAAGCCAAGGTCATCAAGGACATTAAGGTCCAATCTAGTAAGATCAATCTTAGACAAAAATCCTCTGACAATTCCAACTTTTGCTTCAACATAAATGCACCAAATCAGCCCTATACTAGACCACCACAAACCAACTAGGTGGTAGCAACTTCTCCAACTTCTTCATCCATCTCACGACCTCCTCCATAACAACTATTATTCTAGACTAGCACACCCCTTCCCCCAAGACCACCACAGCCTCGTGGTCTTTACCCATAGATTTCGTACTGTAATTTGACCCTACTATCTAAGCCTTTACCAGCTTTGTTTTAATGATTGTACGATGCATGTCATATTATCTTACTAGAAATTTGACCTCTTGATCCAAATAAACCTAAGCCTCAGGGATATATCAAGCAGGCCTTTTGTACATACCATCGATAGTGCAACCACGATATAGAGTCTTGTCATTCCTTCCATGGTCTTGTCCAGGACCTTATTGATAGGGGTACCATTTAGGTCTCAAACCTCCTTGCACCCCAAAATAAAAAGTTGGGAATCTACCAGAACTTTCTACCTGAAAACCAGAGGACTAATACCTAAGGAACCCAATCCAATCCCTAAGGACAACCCAGATAGGTTAACAATATTCAATGAGATCCACCCTCATGTGGTGTCATTGGCATGATAAACCTTACCACTCATGCTCAATGCTATTCGCCATGACATGATGTGTCAATGGTTTCTCCCCTAGTACCATTCACTTCCCCACAACCATTTACCATATCTCAAGTCTCACCATACGTACCACAAAATATCATCACCATTTGTGGTAGTCTTACACATCAGTAAAGTAACACTCCAACCAGACTATCCATATTCTGTCTTACAACAATATAAATCCCATCACAAGGCATTGAATGACATCCTCTGATATATTGACCTCAAAATGCACAACACAAATGCATTTTTCAACTTCATGGGAAACATACCTCATTGCTTGCAGCCCTCTATTAGCTTCCATGACCATGAGATCACTGAATTCATAGGGGAATGACTAGATCCACCTCTCCACATATAAGTAACCATAAAAAATATCACTTATAAGTATGCTCTTGTTGATACTGGTTCATCCATCAGTATCATTTCTATGGCTAATCTACATCATCTTCACATTCCACCCGCTCACTTTGACACACCATAACTTGATCTTAGATAATTTTATGGTTCTATGTGGTCCACTATAGGCTCTATTGTCCTACCTATTCACATTGGTGTCTGAACCATATCCATTCTATTCCACATCATTCAGGGAGATATGTAGTATAAAATCTTGCTCAGCTATCCTTGGATTAGAGATATGCAAATGCATCACCTCCTTCATGCACCCTTGTATCAAGTATGGCTATGATGGACTCATCCATTGTGTTCCTACCAACCGAAACCTCTTCAAATTCTACATCACAGATCTTCCACTAGGACCCTTATCTTCCTCTACTCAAGTCCTTACCATTCCCTCTCATCCCTCATTAGGAATATCTACATATCCTTTAATACTAACCTCATCGCCACAACACTCATTATCTAGAATGACAATTTTTTCTACTGTCATACCTTTCTCACCACCTTCCTCATGGCCTCCCTCTCCTTCTTAGAAATCCTCTTCTACGGATTGACCCCTTGTGTTTCTACCTTTTTTACCACCCTCATTAGGATCTCCTACTACATCTCATGCATCTTCCTCTATTGAACCTCCTCTCCTTCCCACTCCTCAAAAACCTCCACTTCCTATTAATTCATGACCATGATCTTTCACGTATTCTCAAAACTCGACGCCTACACCTTTTCCCCCCATCACATAATTCCCACATGTGAACCATCCCATTCCTTCCACTATAGCTGAATTTCTTGATTAAGAACAGTGAGCCTCTCACTTAGATGCTCAGTTACTCCATGACTCTCCTCCCATCATTTGTGATTACTATTTGGCATCATCCTCCTCAAATTTTTATTTGCCTCCTCAATCCCCAATACACGTGATGCCTCGAGTCTCAATTTTCATGACAAAATCTAGGCTTGATGACTATAAAATTCAATATGCTCATGTTCAACCTCCAAAAATCCAATCTAAATTTTATTTCAA
Source organism: Wollemia nobilis (assembly GCA_028583015.1). Classification (NCBI taxonomy): domain Eukaryota; kingdom Viridiplantae; phylum Streptophyta; class Pinopsida; order Araucariales; family Araucariaceae; genus Wollemia; species Wollemia nobilis. The sequence continues at coordinate 128,675 of JAQPPZ010003359.1, forward strand.
TCATCCCTCATCTACAGTACTAACCATTTGTATTGTTGTGTAACTCAGTCCTCTCAATAATCACACCAATTTTATTTATGTAGGTTTAGATTCATCTCTCCCAACCACCTTACCTCCACCACCACAATCCAATTTCTATGAAACTCTAGACCACATGTCAAATCCCCAATTCACCTTATGCTACCTTCAACATTTTCATTGGTGTGGATTTGGACTAGGATGCTATGAACAAGGGTTATGTGCACCTATCAACCCCCATGTTCAGTCATCCACAAATAAATCTAGCCTAGGTTATCGCCCTACATCCATTCATATTCTCAAATATGAACTTCAATATCTCTCTCTATAGACCACACCACTCCGTACACACATGCTAGAATAATACATTGACATGGATATCCTAGATGAGAGTCCATCGCCTCATTCTCCCATCACCATTCCATGTATATTTTTCCAAGATATTTCTCTTAATGACACAACCTTTGCTTATTGTATCAATGCACTAGTCAACCAATTTGTTGCCTTGTCCCTCATGGACCCTCACCAAAAATATTCCATTTCACCTCCTCATCCATTGCCTATACATCTGGCTATACCATTTTCCACTTACCAACAACTTTATCGATCCACAACACAATATCACTTTCCACTTGTGGTTTTACATCCACTATAAAACCTCACACACCATTCAAATGTTTCTAAATCTTCATCATCAAAGTCATTATATTTTATGACCTCTATTGCTTCCATCATCATGGTCAATGTGGATTTATTCCCTCCACTTCAATGCTCATCTCCCATAAATCATGATGACACATCGAACCCTAATTTCATTGATTTCACTCACATTTCACAAACACCTTCAGCCCATGACTTCTTACTACCCCAACTATCTTACACATAATAAATACACCTTCATTGTTTATCCCACCTCACATCCCATGGGTTCATCACACCTATATTTACTTAGATAATTAATTTGAGTTACCTAAGGCTATCGATGACCTCCATCTTATTCCAGTCCCAGAACAACTTTGAGATGACTCCCACATGCTTGTGGAAGAAATGATTAACATCGATATTAGTGATGACCCCATCAACCCATATATTGTTAAACTCATCACTGGCCTCTCTCTATAGGATTAAATACTATTTATTACCTTCCTTAAGTAACATATCAAAGTCTTCACTTGGTCCTACAAGGGCATGTCTGACCTCAATCCTACCTTAGTAGTTCACAATCTTACTCTCAACAAAGATACCAAACCTATTAGATAGAAATTACGATGCATGCACCCTACGATCATTTTTCTAGTAAAATATAATATCCAAAAGCTTTTGGATGTATATTTCATCCAACCTATTGATTACCCCAAATGGTTTTCCAATATGGTACCAATACCTAAGCCCTTTGATGAGGTTTGCGTATGCATCGACTTTTGTGATTTGAATAAATATTATCCAAAGGACAACTTCCCCCTCCCAAACATCAAATCACTCATTGAATATATCATGGGTCATGAAATGATCTCCCTCATGGATGATATTTTTGGCTACAATCAGATCAAAATCAACCCTTCTGACCAACACAAAACATCTTTCACAACCCCTTGGGGGACCTTTTGCTATAAGTTCATTCCTTTTGGCCTTAAAAATATTGTAAAACCTACCAGCGTGCAATGAATTATATATTTTAGGATTACATGAATAATCATGGAATATGACATTGATGAGCTCATTGTAAAGTCCAAAGAATATTCGCAACACCTCGCTACTCTATGCAAGATCTTCGATTGTCTCCTAGAACACAATATTCACCTTAAACCAAATAAATGTGTCTTTGGTGTTACTTTTAGTAAGATCCTAGGGTTTATAATCTCTCAAAGAGGCATCAAAGTAGACCCTACCAAATTCAAATCCATCATTGAGATGCTTCCACCCATCAATCACAAACAACTATTTAGCTTGCAGGGCAAAAATAAGTCCATACATTATTTTATCACCCAGCTTTCAGATAAACACAAGCCATTCGATAACCTGTTACAAAAGGGGGTCACCTTCAAATAGGATGAAAACTATCAACAAGTCTTTGATTAAATCAAAGCCTACCTCATATCTTCATTGGTTTTATCTCCCTCACATGCATAGCTATCGTTTATGTTGTACATTTTTGTTATAGATTTTGTACTTGGTACACTATTAGCTGAAAATAATATGCTCAATCTTGAGCAAGCTATATACTACATTAGTTGAATGCTAGTTAGTTATGAAACTTGCTATGCATACATGGAAAAGCTATGCTTGGTCGTAGTCTTTGCCACCCAAAAACTACGTCATTATATGTTTAATCACACTACATTTGTCATCACTCGCAACAATATGCTTCGATACATGATGAAAAATAGTTATCATAACTCTCGTACTACTGAATAGATTATGCTCCCCACTGAATTCGATCTAGAGTTCATTTCACAAAAATCCATCAAAGGATAGGTCATCATAGATCAACTTGTTGAGGCTACATTACTCGATGATCAACCTCTCCTCATTCAGCTTCTTGATGATTCCATCTTGAATATCACAAAAGCTAAAGAGTATGTCACACCAAAAATATCAGTTGGCATAACATTTTTCTTTGATGGTTCCCGCTGCACACATGATGGGGGTGCAAGCATTGTATTTTTCACACGATATGGGGAGCCTCTTCTATTTTCATTCAAATTAGAATTTTCATGCACAAAAAACAATGCAAAATATGAAGCTCTTATTATCAGCTTAAAATAGGTGCATTCTATGCACATTAGATGCCTTCACATCATTGATAATTCCCTCCTTGTCATCAATCAAGTCCAGGATATCTACCAATATTGTTGCCCTATCCTCCAATAATAGAAACAAAACATCCAACAACTCCTCACCCAATTCAAGTGGTATGATATCGAAGTTTCTCTGTGCTCATCCAATCATTTCATCAACACAATGGCCTTCCTTGGATCATTAATACTATAAAATCCTCTCTTAAACACAACAAACGTATCCATTCATACACTCACACAATTAGCTATCTCATATTCCACTTCCACGGATGATGATGGCATTCATATTGTCCACATTGAACCACATGATCCTTGGTTTTCACAAATTAAGGATTATATCAAATTAGGCTTTCTACCTTACAATTTATCATATGCTCATTGTCGAGCATTCAAACAATGGACCATCTGTTATACACTGTTAGGGGACATTTTGTACCATTGTAATCATGATGGTATTCTTTTGCATTGCCTAGAACCACATGAATCTCAGTGAGTGGTACAAGAACCCAATGAGGGTACATGCGGTGGCCACTTCAGTGGCATGGGTATCACAAAACACATTCTATACATGGGCTATCACTAGCCTATAATGGAGCACAACTATTGTGAATGCGTAAAGCAATGTATTAAATATCAAAAACATGCCAACCTCACACACATACCTTTCCAAATACTCCAACCTATTCAATCCATGTGGTCTTTCTCCCAATGGGACCTAGATATTATTGGATAGATCTGACCTAATTTGTCAAGCAACCACAAATTCATCATCACTACCATAGAATACTTCACAAAGTAGGTTGAATCCATCCCACTTGTCTAAACCATGGGAGCTAAAATTGTGGTGTTTATCACTAACCATATCATATGTTACTTTGGAATTCGCTCCCAAATCATCTCTAACAATTATATGTCGTTCAAAAATAAAATTTTCTGCACCCTCTATGCTAAATTAAATATCCACCATAGCTTCTTGATCTTGTACTACCCACAAGATAATAGCTAGGCTGAGGCTACTAACAAAACCATTTGGTCCATTATTTGTAAGATAGTTATAGAATCCCATCATGATTGGCACAACCAAATACCTTTAGCCTAGTGGGGCTATCGCATGAGCATCCATACCACTACTGGAACAATTCCTTTCTCATTAGTCTATGGTATTGAATCCATTATGCCTCTTGAGCTTGAGATACCTTTCTTAAGAGTCTCCATGAAAAAATTTATTGATGATGACACTGCTTGTCAAGCCCACCTCAACCAATTAATTCTCTTGGATGAGCATCACATCCACATCATCAAGCACACAAATGTCTATCAAGATCGCCTTCACCGTGCCTATAATAGTAAGGTGCATCAACATGAGTTTCATATTGGTGACATAGTTCTCAAAGAAAATCAACAAATCACTAGTCAACCCCACCAACATCGAGACAAATTCACTCCCAATTGGCTAGGTCCATACATCACGACACACAAATTTGGTTCTAGTGCCTATCGATTGGAAAATATCAAAGGATGCACTAAGCCTAAACCCATCAACATTATTTAGCTTTGCACATTTAATGCCTAGCCTATCTAGGTATGCATTACCATGGATTGTACATAGTACCATTATAATAGTATCTAAGTATACATCACTCTCAATCCACACCACACTACACACAATTTTCACTTTCTATTACACAACAAAAGTATTTTTTCTTTTTATGTCATTTATATATTGTTGGTATCTTATGTTTTGTAGGTTTCTGGTCACCAGTAGTGACATCTTCAGTGGAAATATCTCATTCTAGGTCCACACATTCAGCATATCACTCCTTCATCATGGAGGACCTTTCGATACTACCTTTGGTACCATTCAACTTGGCTGAGATGACTATGCCACCCAACCCAATCCATGTATGTTAGCCTTCCACATCATCACATTTAGATCACTGCATTTCACCTTACCTTCACTCACCCTACCATAGATATTCTTCATATTCCCCTCACTCTGGACATAGCTAGATCTCTTTATCCTCCTTTGCAGATAAGGAGGAACATTCTCACCCATCAGATCCTCACGCACAGGAACCATCCCTGCCTCACTTGGTTGATCCAATATATTCATATCTACCACCTTATCTAGCTTGTTGAACTTTCCTAGAATACTATCCCCCTAATAAGGGAACTATACATTTTCATGCATACTCTTCAGGACTACCCGCACCCCTACTGAGTAGGATATTCCCTTATGACCAATATCTGCATTAGCATGCCACCCAAGCCACTCCTATGCATACTCCACCATATCATCCATGTTGTTATTTGCAACTATATCCTATGCCATCTATCCTCTAGATGTCCCCCTTCTCCACTTTGAGGCATACCACTTCAGCCTACTTTACCACTAGTACAACACTTTCAATCTCCTTCCATTGATATCCAACACATCCTCGCTCACCTCAACAACCTTGAGTCACACCTGAGTCATTTTCATTGTCATTCCTCTCCTCATCATTTTACCATGGCCCACATCCCTTCACCTTCTTCTAGGCCTATTAATTTCTCTTGAATTCAACCCCATCAGACCATAGATACCTAATCCAACCACTCATTCCTACCCAACATTCCTTGTGATCATCATCATCTGATCCATACATATACCCCATACTAGTGTGTTCGACACCACTCTCCCAAACATTTCACCAATTGCTCCACCAAGACCTCTTGATTATACATGATATTTTCCTCGTCGATCTACTACACTCTAAGTTGTGCAACTATAGAGAGAACCAATTTTTCATCTATCATCGTCAACTAGGGCATGATATCGATGTGTGCTATACATTTGATACCCTTGTTTAGGACATGTTGTTCAATGAATCTCTTTCACACTTCAAACAATTTCTCTTGCCTACTCAACTTTAGATCCCTCCACATCATCTAGTACCTCGCTCCACCCCATCATGTGATTCATTCATGTTTGCACCTTGTTACTTTTAGCAGTTATCAAACTACACAAATTACTAGAATCCTAGTCGTCTAGTGACTTCACCTAGTCATTCACAAATTTATCTATGTCACTTTATATAGGCTCATTTTGTTTTCTTCTCTTATGTATTATTTCATTCTCTTTGCTCTTCCTCTTCATATTTTGCATTGTTGAATGGTCATGCTTCGAGTGGCTACATTCCTATTTTAATTTTCCTCTTTTCTTATTTTTCTTCTTCTAAGTATTCTTTACATATTTTCTTCACCCTTTCTTCTTTGTTACACTTCTTCACACTTGTTTCCCTCTACGTCTCTTTTCACTCCTGATTTTCCCTATTCATCATTATCACATGCATTCTCCCAGTTATGTGTATTTCTCCTTCTTGCTACACCTCCCCATACGCTGGGGCAACCATTATCATGATTCTCTATTCTCATCATCATCACCCCACATGTTCATCTTCATATATGGTTTCTAATTTCATCTGGTCACATTTCACAAATTTTATCTTGTAGATACTTTCCTTCCATGTCATATCTTTCACACTACATCCATTGTTTATATGCATTGCTTTTCTGCTACGTTTACACTATATATTCCCCTTGTATAAATGCACCCTAGTAGGAATACAATACACATTCCCTTTATCACTATTACAAATTATATGGTGCTTTGCATATTTTTGACCATTCACTAGTTCAGCCAATCATACGTCACTTCTAGCTGACAGGTTCTCATACTACTTCTAACTTTATTTGGTTGGTTCAACTTCTTTCAGGGACCACTCACATAGGTTACATTTAATAGAACATTTTGACTTTAGGGAAGTTAACATCTTGCATAGATATCACCATTTAGAAAATAGTTTCTCCTACTCATCCTATAATTTGCATGGTCAAAATACAACCTAGGGATAAACAAAGGGATACACAAGAAAAAATAAAAAAATGGGCAGAAAAAAAAAACCAAAGCCCATACAAAAAATGAAAAAGAAATTTTACCATAAAAAGAGAATAAAAAAATGAGGGGCAGAAAACAAAAGGAAAATCCTCCAAGAAACACAATTGTTGTGCTTCATCACCTTTGGTCCTTAGGTTTTACATAAAATCATGGGATGATTTCTATTTCTGGCTATAGGCCCTAAGTGCGTACCTACCTAGAATAGTCTTACAAGTGGTGACACATCTATCATATTAGCAACCTTATTTTGTATAGATAACTATGCACTTGTGGATGATCTAGATACTTTGGCTATGTTTACAATGGGTTAGTCCTACCACCCTAAAAATAGATAAATGAACATCACTTATTTACACACACTAGTCCTTGATAGAATTTGACCTAGCTAGGTTAGTTAGTAGTTGTAGACAAATATCGTTTAGTTATCCATGAGGTTTGATTACTATAACTATGATTGTCAAAATTATTGCATGAACCCTATACCATCCTACATCCATGAGAATATGGAATGGATCATATTACCACTGGTTATGCTATGATACAAGTGCTTCCTCTGCACATTTCAGCTTTTGCATACATGCATATTTGCATATATATTACATGTATTTATTTACATTACTGTTGGAACTTATTCTAGCATCCGTGGGATTTCTATTGTCATGCTACAAGAATCCATTTGAAACCAATGAGCTATTGCAGGCTCTGGTCGACCTGCCTCATGTTCTATTAAAAACAAATATTGCTAAGGGAAAACTATAGAACGGGTAAGGAAATCCCAACAGTAATTCTATGATTAAATCTCTAATTACATGCTCCATATTTATATTATACTATATGTATTAAAATGACCAAGCATGAAAACAACCATTTGTTATGCCTTATGTAGACTAGTGCCTAGATTCATTGGGTTGTTATAGCAATTTAACAACAATACTATCATGAACATAAATAAGGGGAAGAGAAAAATTGGTGTTCTTAATCTTATTCAAATATCGAAATAAAACCAAGAGTTAACCAATGAGAGAAACATATAAAATGCATTCAAATAATGTAACCCGTTATACAGTGACACACAATACCAAGACAAAGAAATTATAGGAATAAAACTCATAATTGTATTGATTTATGAAATATTACATGTAGAGTGGTCATAATGCCTTTAAATCTATTTTTCTCAATAGAATACATCAATACAATGAAGAAGAATCTGTTAAAATAATGTAATAGGTCTCTCCTACTCTCCTTATTTCAATATGATAATAGAAGAGTCTCTTAATCTTAGGCTCATTAAGACTGGAAATATTCTCAGCTTCTTGAACGCTTTCCTATCATAGGATTTTGCACAACAATGGGAGGAAGAAAGAATGAATAAAAGAAAATAGACACAAAAAGAAAATACAACAACACAACTACCGGGCACTCAAGTATACCTCTTAGCAAAAATATTATTATCTAATTGCTTGATGTAGAATATGTCCTCAGTTGCCTCTTCTTATAGCCTCTGGTTCTTGATTCTGTTATTTTTGGTTTACTTTTGACTGTACACTTATCAGCATCTGATTGAACCCGTTATATCTATTGTCCAACTAGTGCAGCTCTGAACTGACTGTCAAGGTTCTTCTCTGGATTGAAGGGATCTCTTTGTTATTTTAATTTGGCATTTTTGCTCTCTTTGGTTGGACCTAGAAACTAAGGATTCAATATTATATTTTTCCTTTTTGTTCTTCTTGTCCTAGCCATCATGCTTGGTTGTTAGGGACTTATAAAGCTATCATTGTTAATTATAGACGAGGAACAAAAGGGGACCTAACGTTATGGTGAAGACAAGCGATGGCATGCCAGTGGTAAACAGATGGAGTTGCACTGATCATGAGATAGAGTGAATAAGTAAGTATGGTGAGGGTATTATGGATGGAATGACAGGGTATAATTGGTAAGAAGCAATAGAGGGCGAGGGTGACATACTAGGAAAAATTTCAATATGGTCAAGGAGGAATACCCAGGAGGAGGAGGGCAGTGGTAAGTATGAAGAATATTGGAATGGACAACAAGATTTGGAAACATCTATAATTTTCTTCCATAACTATACTTCGTCGAAGTGCTCCCCTCGTAACTATATTCCGTTGAAGCACGAATTGAATTATTTCTTGCAAGTCAAAAATTTGCTTTCTTTTTCATGTGCTTCCTTCATCTCCAGTATTTACATAACATAAAATACATATGCCTATATATTTTGCACTTCATTGTTTCTCTTTATTGATATCCTTTAGATCTCCCTTACTGTCTCTTATTTATAAGCCTCAACCATGTTTATTGGTCTCATTTTTGTGGTACATTATTATTCCCATGGGATACACATGATCTGGCTATATGCTCGATCGTCAGGTTTTATATTTTGTTTGGTCTGCTTTATTTTTATCCAGGTACCATCCATCGAATTTACTATGATTTGTTTGAATCTTTCATTCAATGAGTATCTTCTAGGATTAACAGTGTTTTTGTGTATTACTTTGAATTTATCTCGACTATTGATCTATATTTACATCTTTCGAAATACCTTGCTATGACTGATTCACATCTTTAATTTCCTCCTTGATATCTTCTTAGGGTGTTTGTGTGCATAGATCATCCTTCTCAGATTATCAAATATTTTTACATACGAGTACACAGATTTTATCGGTTTACCATCTTCTCAAGTTCTATCATGGCTGCTTCTGATATTCTTAATCCTGCAAGAGTGCTAGTTTCTAAAAAATTGAATATGTTGGTCAATGGTGGTTTTGATATTTGCATAGTTATTGGGCAAGAGGTTTGAACAAGTACAATTGCTTGATCTGCCTTTGTTTGTTGTTTTGGTATTTTTATAACCTTTTGGGCATGCACTGTCACTGGATTGATTCGGGATGGAGCGCATCCGTTGATGTTCTGGACACTACACGATTATTAGTACATCTGTTCACATATAAACTTTAGAAATATACCCAGGTGTTGTAGGTGAGTTGGAGAGGAGAGGGCAATCCTCCAAGGGAGGTCCCAACTTTGAATCTCCACCCTACCAAAAAGCTGAATTGGGTACCCAAAATCTAATTGATAATGTTGGTGCGGGCAGGGTCGGGTGTGACTCCTGGGTGAATTTGATGGTCTAAAACCCCCTGTTCATGGTCTCTCAGACCAAGGCGGCCCCACAAGGGGTTTTTTGCTTTAAAAAAAAACTTTAGAAATAATCATGGTTTATTGATCCTTGCTTAATCATGATTATCCAATATTAATCCCTATGATTTTTTATTCTATCAATTTGTATTAAGCGATGGTAACATAAAACATGTGCACTTTCTTTTGCGATCACCATTAGAACTTACCAAGGTGGGGCATGACCGTTGGATCATACATATGCTCTTAGATCTTAACCAATGGGAAAAACCATTAGTACCTTGGACTAATTTTATCATTCATTTGTAATATAATTCTTAGGCTAACCTTCGATTGTTTTTCCATATGCGCATCATTGGATTTGAGGAGGAATGAATGCTGCCATCTGATTTAGACGTCTTCATTTAGATTTGGATCTTTTACCGCCATCACAGGCCTTCACATCCATTGATTCTTGGATTAGTTTGGACACTGTCATTAGATTTATTCATAAGATGCACACTATATAGCCAATGTTAAAACTTTTGATTTTATATTAATCATGATTAAGCTAAAAATGGGGGAAATCAACCAACATTTTAAACCCTTGCTAAAGCACAATTAATTTTATCTTTACCTTTACCTTTCTCTTTTGTTCGTGGTTTCGATGCAGCCGTCAGATCTAAGTGGAGATAAGCATCATCGTCAGATTTAGTCAACCTGCGAGTTAGTTTACCCAAGGGTGCATAATATTAATCCTGATTAAGCCTAAAGGGGAATGATTATCCAATGTGTTAGACCCTCGCTAATGATGTAATTAACTTTAATTAATTTTTCAAAATCTTAAAACACTTTAATGCAACTTCAACGAGCACGCTATCATTAGATTGATTATCAATTGAGTGTAGCCTTTTGATCTTGGTAACTAGCCTAACGATTAATCCAAAGGGGCTACATATTTTAATATTGATTTTAAAGTGCAATTTAATGGGAACACGCATGACCGTTGATCTAGACGTCGCATGGGCACGATCATCCGATCTGTCAGACTTGCTCATTGTTTAACTGATAGCTTGACCCATGATGACTTTATTTAAACCTTTGAATTTTTGGAAATTGCACGGTCGTCGGATCTATTTTGGATCAAGTGCGTCTGTTAGATCAATCAAAGATGCTCAATTTTTAAACCTTAGGTTAAATCTCATTGACCCTTTGACTTATATTTCAGATTTATTTATGAGAGTGCATCCATAAAAAATTTTAAGACGATGCGCTATCGTCCAATTAAGCCTAAGGTGTGATCTTTTTACTTTTGACCTATTTTAACTTTTTTGGTTTATCTCTTGGTCGATTTTATTAATGCGTTGTCTTTCGATTTCTTCTAGATCGAGTGTGGCCCTTGGATTAAATCTGAGGTGCTTGCTTGTTAGCTTAGTGGGGCACCTACCCTTAGGTTTTAATTAATATTTGCTTCAGACCTAATTTTTTCAGATTTGTAGACCAAGGTGAATATTTAACCGACTTTAGGTTTAAAATATTTTAATTGTCGGTTTAGACCCAAGGAAATTTTATGAAGGTCATACTTTGGCTTAGGGATTTAATTTGCAATTTTCTGTCCTATCCAATTTGAGGTACTTTGATTGATAGAATGAGGCACACATTATTAAAATCTAAGAATTAGACTTTATCAAACCAACCAATGGAATTTTTCTTTTAAGATACTCACAACAACTCAAGCAGTGACCAACATTATGGATACTTTGATTAAAACCAAAAAATTCAAAATTAGGGGTTTCAAAGTTGAGTCAAATTTGGATCCAACATAGGATCTAACTGGGACAAGGTTCTGAAAACTTGAGGCTCTTGATAATTCCATAATATCTTGGTTTATTCACAAAAATTTGAACAAAATTTTAACACCTTTGACTTGCTAAGTAAAACTTGAAATACATAAAAGAAAAATTGTGTGAACAACATGATATCAAAGCAATTAGAGTACGAAAAACTATAGATCCCTTTTCATTTAATTTGGAAACAAAGGTTAGAAATTTTTTAAATCAATGAGTTTTATTTTGAAATATTGTAATGCTTGTTTTAGCTAAGTCATTAGATATGATTACATAGATTTTGTCACAGCCATTTGTTTCATCATATTTTTTCCCATGTATGTGTTTGTGCATTATTTTTCAGATTTCTAAATCTTTCAGAACTTTACTATATCTGAGCAAAATAGCCAAGCCTAATATGTGATTTCACTCTAAAAAAAATTCACCATTCTGTAGGGCTCCACTGCCAGTCAGGCGTCTATAGCCTCGATGGAGTTGCTTCTAATTCCATATTAGTTTTACCTTACTACAATTCAAGTGTCTATAGCTCCGGTAGAGGTTTTCCAATATATCTCAGGTAGTGACTCAGTTTTACTTTATTTTTTATTTTTCTTTCTTGTGAGAGAAGTGTTTGGATATATAAGCAAATTGTGCAATAAGTATGCCTGAGTTGAGGATTAGTTTCTAGCTATAAAATATGAGTGTAATGATTTTTGGCTCAACTACCCTCTCAAAGATAACTCAGTTCTTTGGACCTTTGAAGTCACCTTAAGTATCATTTGCAATGTGAGGCTTGACATGATGCTTCAATCAGCTTTGTTTTCTATCTGTTTTATCTTATATCAAACAACTATTGCATAAACATTCATATTTGATAGAATTGTAAACCTCATCAACATCTAAAATAAATCCCCTTTTTCTTATTGTATTTGGTGGAATAAGCAGTTAGATATACTCATAAAACTAAGATATCATGTGTGCAGTAAACTCAAAATTATTCAAGAATAAAATGGAAGCTTTAACTAATAAAAAAAATGCATCTCTCTATTTTTGGATTTTTGTTTTTATATTTATTTTGTAATGATTTTTTTGTAAAGTACACCTTCAACAAGGATTGTAAATTTTGAGGTGTTGGCCATTAATAGGGATAGCCATTATTTCTCCCTGCAAATTCTATAGCTTGTAAGTATTCTAACTGATAACATGGGAAATTTAGTATGGGCCAATCCATTTAGGTTCAAACTTACCCTTTTCACCATGCTTATCATTTTTAGGATCCTAATAGATGACTATATCTCCTTGAGAAAAAGGAGTACCCTTGGCTTTCTTATTAAACAATTTTATAGTTTTTTGGGTTTGTTCCATCATTCTATCGAGGATCTCTCTTCTTTGTTCTTCTAACAAAACAATTTGGTCAAGTCTTCTCAGAATGGGATCAGGGTTTTCATGATATTGCAATAAAAGATAAAGTGGCATTTTTCCATTTTTGGGCGTAGTAGGGCTTTTTCTCCATAAACCATCTCATAGGGGGTTCTTCCTATATTTATTTTAACAAACATCCTATCAGCCCATAAAGTAAGTTTAAGTTCATTGTCCCCTCCCATTTTGTTTTTTCCTAGTGACCTTTCTATTCTTGTTATTACATTTTTATTTGATGACTCAGCTAAACCATTTCCTTGGGGGTAATAATTAGTAGGATGAGATAATTCAATTCCATATTTAGCATAAAATTCTATGATTTTATATGACACGAAATATTGAGCATTATCAGTTACAAGCATTTTAGGAACTCCATACCTGGTCAAGATGTTTTCTTCTATGAATCTTATGACTGTAGTAGTTGTAGATGTTCTTAAAGTGTTAGTCTCACAATGGCACTGAGAGGGGGGGTGAATCAGTGTAGCTCTTTAAACTTAAATTCATAGCTCTTAAAATAGAAATAATGAAACCTTAAAACCAGATAAAGCAAGTATCACAAGAGAACATCACACAACACAAGATTTAACAAGGTTCACCAATGTGGCTACTCCTCAAGAATGACTCGCTTGGACTACCATCCAAATCCAGCCTTTGCAAAGCACCAACTTTACAATCAATTTACCACCACCCACTGGAAGGAGCACCAACCCCTTATTTATCTGCACCAATAGAAAGGAGCACCAACCCCTGATTTACCAGCACCAACTGGAAGGAGCACCAACCCCTTACACCAAGGGGCACCAACCCCGATGCCAAGCACCAACCTGGACTTCAATTTGAATCTATAAGTTTGACAGTAAGATACCTTTGCTTTTGCAAGACCCTGATTGGTCTTCTTCACCTTTGCATTCTCTGTGCACTCTGCTCTCTCTGCAATCACAGCAGCACCTGGTCGAACTTCAACCTTTTCACTCTCTATGCACTCTGCTCTCTCTGCGCAATCACTTCGCACACTCTGCTTCGTTACAGTCGAACTTCACGATCGTCTTCTCCCTTTTGTGCACTCTGCTCTCTTTGCGAATTTTGCACTTAGCATGATTCGACACGACTTGCTCTCTACGCACAATGACCGTATATTGCACACTTCGACATCATCTCAAATCTCCAAACAACCCTCCTTTTATAACAGAATGTTTGAGATGAAAACCCTAATCTTAGTCGGTTGTAAATCCTAATCTTAGTCGGCTTTCATGACAACTGTAAACCCTAAATTTAGTCGGTTGTTCATCGATCTTCATTGGCTTCAACTTAACCGAGAAAATACAACATGTCACGATATCGTGACACTTTTTCTCCTTGCTCTTTCTCTTAGCTTTGGCCCGCGAAAATACATGTCATGATATCGTGACACTATTTTCTCTCTCCTCTTTCTCTTTGCTTTGGCCCACGAAAATACATGTCGCGAAATCGTGACACTATTTTCTCTCTCCTCTTTCTCTTTGCTTTGGCCCGCAAAAATACAACATGTCACGATATCGTGACACTATTTTCTCTCTCCTCTTTCTCTTTGCTTTGGCCCATGAAAATACATGTCACGATATCGTGACACTATTTTCTCTCTCCTATTTCTCTTTGCTTTGGCCTACAAAAATACATGTCGCGATATCACGACACTTTCACCTCCGTATACTTCATATTTGCTTTTGTCACGATATCGTGACACTTCTGCCTTCGAAGTCTTCTTCTCTGCTTTTGTCGTGAAATCGTGACACTTCCTTCCGTACTTAGCTTCTTTGCTTTTGTCATGAAATCATGACACTTCTGCTTCCAAAGTCTTGCTTCTCTACTTTTGTCACGAAATCGTGACACTTCTGCTTTCATAAGTCTTCCTCTCTTTCTTTTGTCATGAAAATGTGACATGTCACGATATCATGACACTTTTTCTTTCTCTTCCTTCCTGCCCTTTTCGAGTCATGAAAATGTGACATGTCGCAAAATCATGACACTTTTTCTTTCTCTTCCTTCCTGCCCTTTTCGAGTCACAAAAATGTGACATGTCACGAAATCGTGACACTTTTTCTTTCTCTTCCTTCCTGCCCTTTTCGAGTCATAAAAATGCGACATGTCGCAAAATCGTGACACTTTTCCAACTTACTTTCTCTCTCCTATTTTAGTCACAAAAATGCGACATGTCATGAAATCGTGACACTTTTCCAACTTACTTTCTCTCTCCTATTTTAGTCGTGAAAATGTGACATGTCACGAAATCGTGACACTTTTCCAACTTGCTCTCTTTCTTTGAACTTGTCGCGAAATCGTGACACTTCTTCCTGCTTTCTCTTTTTCTTCCAACATGTCGTGAAATCGCGACAATTTTTCTACTTGCCTTTTTCTCTTCCAACATGTCGTGAAATCGCGATAGTTTTTCCACTTGCCTTTTTCTCTTCCAACATGTCACGAAATCGCGACAGTTTTTCTTGCCTTTTCTCTCTTCCAACATGTCACGAAATCATGACAGTTTTCCTACTTTTTCTCTCTCTTCCAACATGTCACGAAATCGCGATAGTTTTTCCAGATTTTTCTCTCTCTTCCAACATGTCATGAAATCGTGACAGTTTTTCTTGCCTGTTGTATATGTCACGATATCGTGACACTTTTCTTACTTGTCTTTTTCTTTGATCTTTTGCATATGGGCCCCTTCGGTCTTCTTGGAAAATCACTGTACATACTCTGAGTAACCTTTGAGCTCCTATCTTCTGCATCTGAATAGCTTTTGAACTTCCTATCCACTGCATCAACAGATCTATCTGACTATGTTGACAACAATGACAATATTGTTGCTGCACCTTGCTCAACAATCTCCCCCTTTGGAATTGTTGGCAACACATGTGCACTTTCCTGTAACTCTTCTCCCCCTTTGACAATAATACCAAAGGGCTACTGCAGACTCCCCCTGAGTCCATGCACAACATTCTCAGGCACAATTTATTACACTTAGCAAAAATCATGAACATGAGCAAACAAATAATCAAATACTTAAATGCTCCCCCTGAGAATGTGATCCCTGTAGCTAGTCAATTCTTGGGAAGTGTGACCACTCCCAATTTATTGCGAAGGTACTCAAAAACTTCCTTGGGCAATGGTTTTGTGAAGATATCTGCTACTTGCTCTGTAGTTGGAACAAAATCCAACTTAACCTCACCTTCTGCAACTTTCTCCTTCAAAAAGTGATACCTGATAGCGATGTGTTTTGTGCGTGAATGCATAACTGGATTCTTGGAGATGTTAATGGCACTGGTGTTATCACACTTAACTAATATTGGCTCACTGAAGCAAATACCAAGATCTTTCAGGGTTTGTTTCATCCACAATACCTACGTACAACATGTTGTCTCTGCAATATATTCTGCCTCTGCTGTCGATAAAGAAACTGACTCTTGTTTCTTATTGTGCCATGCGACCAATCTGTCTCCAAGATAGAATGCACCTCCACTAGTACTCTTTCTGTCATCTACACATCCTGCCCAATCTGCATCTGAATACAAAATAAGGGTGAAGTCTTTACCTTTTGGATACCATAACCCATACTCCATAGTACCCTTGAGGTACCGAAGAATCCTCTTCACTACTGTCACATGAGTCTCCTTGGGATTAGCCTGAAATCGTGCTACCATGCATACTGCCTGCAAAATATCTGGTCTAGTAGCTGTCAGGTACAGTAAGCTTCCAATCATAGATCTGTACATGGTTTGATCAATAGGTGGAGATTTGTCATCCTTGCTCAACTTGCAACCTGTCATCATGGGAGTGCTAACTGGCTTACAATCCTCCATTGTGAACTTTTTTAACATCTCTTTTACATATTTAACTTGAGAAATAAATATGCCCTTCTTACTTTGATTAACTTGCAACCCGAGGAAATATGAAAGTTCACCAATCATTGACATTTCAAATTCTTTTTGCATCTTATTTGCTAAATCTTTACACGACTCATCTTTGCTATTGCCAAATATGATATCATCTACGTATACAACAAGAACAATAAGATGCCCATTTTCTATTTTGACATACAAATTACTATCCACCATACCTTTCTTAAACCTTTGTTGAGTGAGATAGTTGTCTAGCCTTGCATACCATGCTCGGGGTGCCTGTTTTAAGCCATATAATGCTTTCTTCAACTTGCAAACCAAGTTTGGATCATCACCAAGTTGGAAACCATCCGGTTGCTCAATATAAACCTCTTCTTCAAGTTTCCCATTCAAAAACGCTGATTTCACATCCATTTGATAAACTTTGAAATTCTTGTAGACTGCTAAAGCCGGAAACATTCTAATTGCCTCTAGTCTAGCTACTGGTGCAAAAGTTTCCTCAAATTCAATGCCTTCAACTTGTGCATAACCCTTACATACCAATCTTGCTTTATTTCGACTACCTGTCCGTCTTCATTCAATTTGTTTCGAAAGATCCATTTAGTTCCGATTATATTTTTATTTGCAGGTCTAGGTACTAACTCCCAAGTTTCATTTTTCTCGATCTGATCTAATTCTTCATTTATTGCCTTCATCCAACTTTCATCTTTGCTTGCGTCAATAATATTTTTGGGCTCAATGCTGGATAATAGAGAGTAGTTACTTACTACTCTTCTTCTTGTCTGAACACCAACTTTGGGGTCTCCAATTATTTGCTCTCTAGGATGATTTTTTCTGCCGACTTGCCTGTTTTGAATTTCTTATTTTCTTCCACTTCGAATCACAACTTAAATCATCTGAGTCAATTTTTTGTATCTTTTCCATTTCGTTTTCCTCATCTCCTTCAATAACCTCTTCATAAATTGGGTAGTTCATTTCATAGCTAATTACTCGTTCTCTACCTTCATCAAATTTAACATCGACATTGTCCACAATTTTCTTTAGCCTCTTGTTGTAGCATTTGTAAGCTTTGATTTTTGATGAATAACCAACAAAAATACCTTCATCTGCTCTATCATCAAACTTACCAAGATTATCTTTAGTTCTTTTGATATAGCACTTGCTGCCAAAAACTTTGAGGTATTTTGTTGTTGCCCTTTTACCGAACCACAATTCATAAGGAGTTTTGCTTTCATGTGTTCTCAGCATGTACCTATTTTGGATATACACCGCAGTATGGACTGCTTCTTTCCAAAATATTTCTACTACTCTTCTTTCAGCCAACATAGTCCGTGCCATTTCCTGCACTGTCCTGTTCTTTCTTTCTACCACTCCATTTTGCTGAGGTGTCCTGGCTACTGAGAACTGTCTCCTAATACCGTATTTTTCATAGTATTCTGCAAACTCCTCTGAAATGAATTCTCCTCCTCTGTCTGATCTTAAACATTTGATCCTCTTTCCTGTTTCATTCTCAACCTGGTTTTTGAAAATCTTGAACATATCAAAAGCTTCTGATTTATGCTTCAAGAAAAATATCCATGTCATTCTGGAATAGTCATCAATGCACAACATAAAATATTTGTCACCATTTATGCTTTGTGTTCTCATGGGTCCACATAAATCAGTGTGTATTAGTTCCAAAGGTTTGCTTGTGTAGTATTCTTTTGTTTTGAAAGTGACTCTAGTTTGTTTCCCCTTTTGGCATGAAGCACAAATGTTGTTTGCAGGTTTGCTGATGGTGGGAATATCTCTCACTACTCTTTTTGAGGTGATTTTTACTAGATTATCAAAACTGATATGACCGAGTCTCTTGTGCCACAACCAATTTTCTTCTTCCTGTCCAATAAAACAAGCTCCTTCTGAAGTCTCTGAGAGCGTGTACAGGTTTCCAGATGTTCTTGATCCAGTTGCTATCAATTTTCCACTGTTTGTCTTTCTGACTTCACAACCCTGCTTCTTAAAAACTACCTCATGACCTTTATCACAAATATGACTTACGCTCAACAAGTTATGTTTCAAACCATCCACAAACAAGACTTCTTTTGACTTAATTTTTTCGTCAATAATTTTAACTGAACCTTTGCCAACTATCTTAGCTCCATCATTATTTCCAAACTTTACTGAACCACCTTCATATTTTTGTAACTTCTCAAATTTTTGTTTGTTACCTGTCATATGATTGGAACATCCACTATCAAGTATCCATGGTACATATTTATTCTGTGCTTTAAATGTTGTTTGTATGATTAAGGATTCCTTTTCTTCCTTAAGTTGTTCTTTTTCTTTCCACTCCGTTTTGATAGTGGTTTTGGGCTCTTGTTTTGCCTTTCCCTTATCAATAGCTTGTGCATGTTTTGCGGGAAGTTTTCTATTTTGTCTCATCCTATTTGGTTGAACTTTTCTTCCCTAAAACTGATTTGATGCAAATGTACTTCTACAGTTTCTTGCAATGTGCCCAAAATTATGACAGTTATAACATTCTACTGTATAATTCATCAGAGGAGAAAAAGCATTTCTACTGGTGAAATTCCTTGGTCTTACATTATATTTGCAGTCTAAGATTTTATGTCCATAGCCATTGCATTTAAAATAGAAACCAGAGAAGGGATAATTGAACCTGGGAGATGGTCTTTGCCATGTTGTCGTAGGAGCCATAGGTCTTCTTCTTCTTTGATGTGTGACATTGGTGAATCCATCATTGTCAGTTCTCCTTTCGTGCCTGGCATTATTGCTTTCTTTGTCATGAGACATTTTTCTTTGATCAACCTGTTTCTTATCTTCATTCTTTATGGATTCTACATTTCTGGCCTTTGATCCATTTGATGATTCTCCTTCGATGAAACCCAGACCAAACTTGATGCCTGTAGGCCTTTGGTCATTTATGATCTTATCCAGCTTCATAGAACTTTCTTCACGTTTGTGATAACAACTAATTTTCTTATTCATCTCTTCTAGCTGCATTCTCAAACCAACAGTCTCTTCTTCTAGCTTGCTGCAATAATCTATTTTCATGGTTATTTGCACTTTGAGATCTTTAGATATTTCTTGGATTCTTCTATCTGTACTTTCAAACTGGTTATGATTTCATTTGCATCCTCAAGCTTTCTTGAAAGTTTCTTATTCTTTTTCTTTTCTATCTCCCACTCTTCAAGTGCAGAGATCAACTCACCTTCTAGATCTACTTCAGCCTCAGGGTTTTCACCACATACTTCAGAGTTCACTCCTTCTTCCTTTTCTGATTTTACTTCTTCAAATGCCATGAAAAGAGCTTCACCTTTTTCCTCTTTAGACTCTTCACCGGAGCTGTCTTCTGATGAACTGACATTCTTGGAGATGAAACTTTTCTTCTTGAAGTTGCCTTTTCTAAAATTCGTTTTCTTCTTCCAGTCACTTCTTTCATGGTGCGATCCTTCATCATTTTTGTTCTGCTCTTTAAGTGGACATTTAGTCACAAAATGCCCAATGCCTCCACAGTTGAAACATTTAAATGGTAGCTTCCCTCTGTATTTTCCTTTTCCCCTTTTTAGTTTTCTAACAAAGTTAGCTTCCATTTCATCTGATGTCTCTTCTTCCTCGGACTCTTGTTTTGTGTTTTTATTTTTAAGGGCTTTAAAAGTCGCTTCTCTGTCTGTGGGTTTAGATCTTCCTATCCTCATCTCATATGCAGTCAAAGAACCATACATCTCATCTATACTGAAATAATTTAGATTTTTAGCTTCTTCTATCACTGAGACTTTGGAATCAAACCTTTGAGGAAGAGATCTTAGTACCTTTTTCATGATGACAACGAGTCTCCAATATCCTCGCCGAGTCCTCCGATCGCATTAATGATTCCATTAACTCTCAGCATATATGCCTCAATGTTTTCATCGTCGTTCATTTTCAATGCTTCGAACTGAGCTCGATGTGTCTGTAACTTGGCCTCCTTGATCTTATCATCTCCTTCATGAATACTCCTTAGTTTGTCCCATATCTCTTTTGCCGTATTACAACTCATGATCTTTACTAGTTCACTTTTTTCTAATCCGCACATGAGAGCATTTTTTGCTCTTGAGTTGTTTTCAAATAGTTTCTTTTCGTCAACCTCTTTTGGAGGAGTGATGGGTATTGTGTATCCACTAACTACTGAATCCCAGATGTCGTAACCCAAAGCACAGAGATATGTCTGCATCCTGATTCTCTAGAACGCGTAATTAGATCCATCAAACAATGGTGCTTTGTTTGATGAGAAGCCTTCACCACCTGCCATTGTGTTACTTCCAAGATCACCCTAGTCGGTTAGGCTTGTACAGGAACTTGGCTTTGATACCAATTGTTAGTCTCACAATGGCACTTAGAGGGGGGGTGAATCAGTGTAGCTCTTTAAACTTAAATTTATAGCTCTTAAAACTGAAATAATGAAACCTTAAAACCAGATAAAGCAAGTATCACAAGAGAACATCACACAACACAAGATTTAACGAGGTTCACCAATGTGGCTACTCCTCAAGAATGACTGCTTGGACTACCATCCAAATCCAGCCTTTGCAAAGCACCAACTTTACAATCAATTTACCAACACCCACTGGAAGGAGCACCAACCCCTTATTTATCTGCACCAACAGAAAGGAGCACCAACCCCTGATTTACCAGCACCAACTGGAAGGAGCACCAACCCCTTATCCCCAAAAGGAGCACCAACCCCTGATGCCAAGCTGCAACCTGGACTTCAATTCTGAATCTAGAAGTTTGACAATAAGATACCTTTGCTTTTGCAAGACCCTGACTGGTCTTCTTCACCTTTGCATTCTCTGTGCACTCTGCTCTCTCTGTGCAATCACAGCAGCACCTGGTCAAACTTCAACCTTTTTGCTCTCTATGCACTCTGCTCTCTCTACGTAATCACTTCACACACTCTGCTTTGTTATAGTCAAACTTCACGATCATCTTCTCCCTTTTGCGCACTCTGCTCTCTTTGCAAATTTTGCACTTAGCATGATTCGACACGACTTGCTCTCTACGCACAATGACCGTATATCGCACACTTCGACATCATTTCAAATCTCCAAACAGCCCTCCTTTTATAACAGAATGTTTGAGATGAAAACCCTAATCTTAGTTAGTTGTAAATCCTAATCTTAGTCGGCTTTCATGACAACTATAAACCCTAAATTTAGTCGGCTATTCATCGGTCTTCGTCGGCTTCAACTTAACCATGAAAATACAACATGTCACGATATCATGACACTTTTTCTCCTTGCTCTTTCTCTTAGCTTTGGCCCATGAAAATACATGTCGCGATATCGTGACACTATTTTCTCTCTCCTATTTCTCTTTGCTTTGGCCCACGAAAATACATGTCACGAAATCATGACACTATTTTCTCTCTCCTCTTTCTCTTTGCTTTGGCCCACAAAAATACATGTCGCGAAATCGCGACACTATTTTCTCTCTCCTCTTTCTCTTTGCTTTGGCCACGAAAATACATGTCGCAAAATCACGACACTATTTTCTCTCTCCTCTTTCTCCTTCGTATATCGCGACACTTTCGCCTCCGTATACTTCATCTTTGCTTTTGTCGTGATATCGTGACACTTCTACCTTCGAAGTCTTCTTCTCTGCTTTTGTCATAAAATCGTGACACTTCTGCTTCCGTACTTAGCTTCTTTGCTTTTGTCACAAAATCGTGACACTTCTGCTTTCGAAGTCTTGCTTTCTGCTTTTGTCGTGAAATCATGATAGTTCTGCTTTCGTACGCTTCCTTTCTTTCTTTTGTCATGAAAATGCGACATGTCGTGATATCATGACACTTTTTCTTTCTCTTCCTTCCTGCCTTTTCGAGTCATGAAAATGCGACATGTCATGAAATCGTGACACTTTTTCTTTCTCTTCCTTCCTGCCTTTTCAAGTCGCAAAAATGCGACATGTCATGAAATCGTGACACTTTTTCTTTCTCTTCCTTCCTACCCTTTTCGAGTCGCGAAAATGTGACATGTCGCGAAATCGTGACACTTTTTCAACTTACTTTCTCTCTCCTATTTTAGTCATGAAAATGCGACATGTCACAAAATCGTGACACTTTTCCAACTTACTTTCTCTCTCCTATTTTAGTCACGAAAATGCGACATGTCACGAAATCGTGACACTTTTCCAACTTGCTCTCTTTCTTCGAACTTGTCACGAAATCGTGACACTTCTTCCTACTTTCTCTTTTTCTTCCAACATGTCACGAAATCGTGATAGTTTTTTTACTTGCTTTTTTCTCTTCCAACATGTCGCGAAATCGTGACAGTTTTTCCACTTGCCTTTTTCTCTTCCAACATGTCGCGAAATCGCGATAGTTTTTCCACTTGCCTTTTTCTCTTCCAACATGTCACGAAATCGCGACAGTTTTTCCTGCTTTTTCTCTCTTCCAACATGTCATGAAATCGCGATAGTTTTTCTAGATTTTTCTCTCTCTTCCAACATGTCGCGAAATCGTGACAGTTTTTCTTGCCTACTGTATATGTCGCGATATCGTGACACTTTTCTTACTTGTCTTTTTCTTTGATCTTTTGCATATGGGCCACTTCGGTCTTCTTGGAAAATCATTGTACATACTCTGAGTAACCTTTGAGCTCCTATCTTCTGCATCTGAATAGCTTTTGAACTTCCTATCCATTGCATCAACAGATCTATCTGACTGTGTTGACAACAATGACAATATTGTTGCTGCACCTTGCTCAACATAAAGGTGCAACTTCCACACACTTTGTGAAGTAATCTATTGTAGTTATGATCCACTTATGCTGGCTAGATGAATTAGTCTTGATCTCTCCAATCAGGTCAATACCCCATTGAGCAAATGGTGCTTCAATAATTACTGGTTTGAGGGGTATGGCTGGTAGATGTTTTTTCCCTGTAAAAACTTGGCAGTTATGAAAATTCCTAATATATTTATAAACATCCTTAAAAATGGATGGCCAATAATATCCTGATCTCATGATTTTATCGGCTATAGCTCTTGGAGCAAAGTTTCCTACACAAAAACCATTATGAAATTCATTAATTATTTATGGGACTTCTCTTTCATATAAGTAGACTAATAATACTCCATTAGGATATTTCCAATATAATACTCCATTTTGTATATAATACTTCTAAGCTTGAAGTTTGACTGACCTCATTCTGTTTATTGACATATCTCTGGGAAAGGACAATGTTTGTAATTATGAAAAAAATTCTTCATACCATTTACATTCTTCATTTTATTCTTCTGTCATCATATGTGTGATCTATGGTGAGAATATTTTCAGATCCTGCTTCTTCTTTTTTAGCCAACAATTTAACTAAACCCTGCACTTTGACTGTTTTAACTATTTTGACTTCAACATCGTATTGCAAAAGTTTTACCATACATCTTGTTGGTATTCCAAATGGCTCTGATTGAGATAGGATATCTTTTATTTCTATAAATGGAATACGGTAGTAAACTTTGTTTGATCCAAATATACCTTTGAAGTGTTCTAAATATTGGATGACTGCATAGGCATGTTTTTACAGTAGGGTGTATTTAATATTTGCTCCTTTTAGTCTGGAGCTCATAAAGGCTATTGGCCTTTCATTATTTTCATTATCTTTTTGTGAAAGGACTGTAGCAATAGAGTGTTCAGAAGCATATGAATAGATATTAAAATCCTTTGCATAATCAAGGCAACTTAAAGCTGTAGTGGTTGATATGGCTTCTTTAATCTTGTTAAATGTTTCCATATTTTCTAATGTCCATTTTATTTCTCTAGTTTTCTTCACCATATCATTTATGGGTTTGGTCATTTCTGCAAAATTTGGGACAAATATTCTAATAAATTTTATTTTTCCAAAGAATGACCTTACCCCTTTTATATTCTTGGGTGGGGGAATTTTAGAAATGGCTTCTATCCTTTCTAGATCAATGCTTATCCCTTTTCTGAAACTATATGACCTAGCAATTTTACTTGTGTAGTTTCGAATATGCATTTTTTTGGATTTAGAGAGATTCCAAATTCCTTGCATTGGGAAAAAACTATAGTCAAATGTTCTAGATGATCTTATGGATTTTTAGAAATAACTATGATATCATCTAAGTACACTACTACAATTTTGAATAGTAGTCCTTTGAAATCAAAGTCCATCGCTCTCTGTAAAGTAGCACCTACATTCATCAATCCAAAAGGTATTCTTAAATATTCAAGTGTGCCCCAGGGTGTGGTGAATACTGCCTTGTGTCTATCTTCTGGGTTTATCATAATTTGATTGTACCCTAAAAATCCATCTAACAGGGACAATCTAGTTGAACCTACTACTACTTGCAGCAGTTGTTCCATGTTAGGCAATAGGTAATTGTCTTTTAGTGAGCTCTTGTTTAAGTTTCTAAAATCCATGCATAGTCTAATGTCCCCATTCTTTTTCCTAACTAGCACTAACTTGGATATCTAGGAGTAAAATCTGACTTTTCTTATTATCTTGGAGTCCAACAATTTTTGAACCTCTTTTTGCATTACTGGGTGCAGAGTTGGATTTTCCTTTCTCTATTTTTGTCTAAATGGCTTGGCCTCTTCTTTCAAGGGTATTATATGTGTCATCACATCCATTTTGAAAGTTTTGAGATCTTCATAAGTCCAAGAAAAATGTTATTTATTCTTTTTTAGGAAACTGATATATCCAAATTTCTCTTTAGTAGGTAAATCCATGTCTACTTTCATTATTATGGGTTCTTTCATTGAGCCAATATTAATTTCATATATCGCTTCTCTATGTATAGGTTTATAGGCTATGTCACAATCATCAAATAGGCTTTCAAGAGACATCAATCCTTTGGATATTCTATTAGTTTTCAATTTTATTACTTCTACTGGCTCTCCTATTTGATATTTTAGCTTTTCTTCATCTTTTTCATCATAGATTACATCTGCATACTGATTTTGCAAAGTCATAAAATCCTTAATATCTATATCATATGAAAGACCTTAAGATAGACTATGTTATCCGACACAAAAGTTTTATAGATTGAGATAGTTGGAAATTTATCCATATATTTTGTAGTTATCTCTAGGTGATCTAGACCTGAGGCATTCACAGCTAAAATATCTACAACATGATCTTGTTCTCGAGGAATATATGAAATATTGAAATCCAAAAATTTATCAATTTCTTCCAATACTGCATTTCTATATTGCTTAAGTCTAGGATGCTTGGTCTGATATTTGCCTTTTAGTTGTAGTATAATAAGTTATGCATCGCATGTTATAGTTAAGTAGTTAATACCTAACTCATTTGCTTTCCTTAGCCCTAATATTAAAGCTTCGTACTTAGTTACATTGTTTGTGCAAGGAAATTACAATCTATAAGGGATACTAAGGTAGTTTCTTTTAATATCAGTCAAATTTACACCTGCACCTACTCCATATTGGGATTTAGCCCTATCAAATGACATGGTCCACATTTATTGGGTTAATACTTGATTTGATTTAGCATCAGTTATTCTCATATCTTCTAGATCCATGTTTTTTGCATCTGGTACTTCCATCAAGAATGGGTTGTGCCATATTGAATAGACTCCCATCCATTTTTCTTCCATAGAGTTAACTAAGTTAATCATGGTTTCATATATTTGAATTAACTTTATGGAGCATTTTTTGAATGGTTCCCTTCTCAAAATTATATTCTCGTTATCTGATATGGGGATGGTAGCATAAGACCAGTCTAGTTGTATTGATCCCCCTAGTTTTTCTGCCTAATGCCTATTGAATAATAGTGAGAAGAATGGGTCAACATCAACTACTACTACATCCATGATAATGACCTTTTTTGTGTGTTGGTCTAGGAAAACTAATAATCCAGTTATCACCCTTACACAGGGAATTTGTTTGCTATCCATTACAGAAATAGGAGCAGAATCTCTAGTATAGATTAATCCCATTTGGTCAGCTATTAACTTAGGCATGATATTATGTGAAGCTCCACTTTCAAGCATGAAATTATGAATCACATATCTTTCCCCTTCAATCTGAATTATATCTTAATGACACGTAGAAGGGTCTGATAGAATATGGTGATCTTGTATCATGTTAATTTTATCTAGCAACATGACAAGTAGGGTCTTCTTTTTGCTCTACTAATACAAAAGCTCTACATACTTGTTCTCTGTATGTTTGAACTTTCATAAGTTCACCAAATGTGATATTAACTTTTTTCTTACTGAGTTCTAACCCAACATCAAATTCTATCTTATTTATATCCAATGGTTTATTACTTTCTTCTTTGGTAACTTCTTCCATTGATTCTATTACCTCAGGAGTAATTTTGTTAGGGTTCTTATCAATTTTCTCTTTACTGATACTTTTATTGGTGAAATTTTGTCTTCTTATTTCATTTGTAGATAATTTCTCTATTATTTTAGGGATTTTTCTATTCCTTAAATTTAAAACATGGGTTGCCTCTAATTCTTCAACCTCTTGAGTAGTGGGGATCAATTTCCCTTGCTTCATCTTATCATATCTTGACTTATGTGATTTTTGTAAGATTTTAGTTCCTTCAGTTACTAAGATATGAGGATAATTATTTGAAGCATATTTATTCATGTCTTCTTCAAACAACCTTTCTCTGGATTCATATTCAACGGACCAACATGCATTGATTCTTGTATCCTCTTTCTAATTTTGCATGCATATCTACATTACGTTGATCACTTAGTTGTATTCCACATGCATTAGGGTTATGGGGTGCATCACAAGTAGAGCAAAAATAAGAAAAAACTTCAGCTATATTGGTAGATGGCATTGGGCTAGGGACATTGTTTTGATCTCTGTCAAAATCTTTGTTTTTCTAGTTGTTATTCCCATTAACCCTATTACTATTCCCTTCTTCAAAACCATTGTTGTTTCCCCAATTCTTGTAATTTTTCTTAAAGGGGGGACGGTTGTCAACATGTGGTCACTCTGGATATGAAGATTCATCGTTATTTCCATTCTTTTAATTCTCGCTAACCTGTTACTCATGTTGTTGAACATTTTTGTCATTTGACTAGTCAACTTCTCCACAAGATCAATTTTAGTTCTTCTTTGTATATCAACAGCCACTCTGTTAGGCTTTCTCTCAAGCATGTTAACCTCTAAAGAATAAGGCTTCATATTACCACTATCAAGCATATTTATTTCTATATCCATTAATTTTTCCATACAACCATCAATGATAGTGGCTTTTTCTTACCTTAATTTATAGTTAAACTCTCCTTCAAAAGCATTCTTATAAAAACAAATAGATTGAATATCACTAGGCCTGAGGTTGGCAGGGATTTTGTTTCTTGTTTTTGAAAATCTTCTATTAAAATCACTAACAACCTCATTTTCTTTCTTCTTCATAGTAGCTAGCTCAGTTAACAATAATTGTTAATTTTTCCTTTCACCATACTTTTTTAGGAACACCTCTTCCATTTTTGTGAAGTCTAGGATATCATTTTTAGGAAGGGAATTAAACCATTCTCTAGCATGTTTTTCTAAATTTTGTAGAAACAGTCTTAATACTACACCTTCTTGTTCAACTTCCAGACTGTCCATTGCATATAAGAAACTTTTGATATGATCCTCTCCAGTAATTGCACTATTTCATAAAAATTTAGGGAGGTATTTGTGAGCTTTACTGGGTAAGCCATTTAAATTTACTAGTAATACAAAAGGCCTATATTTGTTAGTTCTCCACAAATTAATATTACCCTGAGCCATTGTTATTGTAGAATTTAATTTCACAGAAGAGCTACCTACAGGGATATGGTTCTGAGTAGCCTAAATGTAATCAGATTGATTATCTACTGTAGTATTACTATTTATTGTATGATGAGAAAAATTGCATATATCTTCTATAATAGGATTTAAAAGTCCATCAATAGTAATATCAGTAGTAATAATATTCTAATTTTTCTTTACGTAGTTTTTACGGCTAGAATTAGATCTACTATAATATGTAGAATTCTTAAAAATGGTGATTTTTGGGTATGTATAAATACCTCTGGATTTTCAAGTTCTGGGAATAGCTCCTTACCGCTTCTCCTGGTGTTCACCAGCACATTCTATTCTCTCCTTATTTTTTTCTTCTAGGTTTGTGTAGCAGAGTCGCTAGCACTAAGGTGCAAAAAGAACAGAGTATACTCTTATCAAGAATGCTTGATATTATCTCTCATCCTCACAGGAGTGGGTTCTTGGGGAAATTCAAGAAAATCAAGAAAGAGAATTCAATAAAATCAAGAAACGAGAATTGGGAAAAATAAAGAGTGTAAAAACAATGAAAATTAAAACAAACATTCTTTATTCAAACTGGCCACCCATTGTTTAAAAATAATGTCGTTTGGTAAAAAAAATTAAGATGATATGATCTTAACATTTAATTTGTAGACACCAAAATAGCACCAATCCAATTATGTGACAACAAGCATCAATTGCATTGACACAAACAGCCCCTAAGGCAGCCCCTAGAGGTTAAACAGTGGTCCTAACCACTCCCAACAATAGTTTGGAAGGTCAAGGGTCAATTTGGCACTTTTTGGCACTTTGCTCCCTACTCGTCCCACCCTGGGATGAATACAAACTGGTATTTGCCCCACCCAGGGACGAATAGCAGCATTCGCCCTAGGGTGAGGCGAATAGTAGGTTTGACTGGAAAAAAGTCAAACCTCAACAGGTCCGCCAGTTAACTACAACTTCAGGGCATGCAATTACAAGGAACGGATTCAAATCAAGAAGAGAGACTTCAGTCATGCATGTATTTATTTTAGAGACCTCATGCAATGAGACTCTAAATCAGGGAATAATATTTTCTCTCAAAATAGGACAATCAACTCAAGTGGCACCCTCGAATGCGTATTCAAACAAAGAGACCCTAGGTCTATAAATTGGTGAGTCTTCTCATCCAAAAAGTAGATACAAAGAGGATATTTTGGAGCAATGAAGTGCTACTAGAATATATCCTCACCCATTTTTTGTGCTTTCACATCTTTGATCTCTCTTTTGGAGGGAGGTTATTGGGTGATCATTGGAGGCGCATTCTAGACCCAAACCCAAACATTTTGCCATAATATTCCACAAAATTTGTCAAAAACACCCCATAAGAGGTTTTTGACCCATACCAAGTGGATTTGTGCTGAAATAGAGTCCCAAACAGTGGGAATCCTGCCCCCTAGTGCCCCCCAAGCTGTCGTAGTTCTAAACGCCCCACCCCAGAGAGATTAGAAATCTATGGTAGATTTCTTTTATTTTATTTTTGCATATTATTCTAGGTCATTTAAATAGGCTTTAGTTTAATTTTCATTTCATTCTGATCATTTTGACCATGTTTTTATCATTTCTCGCCTTTACTAACTTGCATATGGTACCAGAAAAATTTGGGTGATAGAGGCCAAATTGGAGAAATCTGACCTTCTGGGTCTTCCCAAAACACCCCCAATTAGCTAACGCCAACTTTGCAGGTCATTTGGAGCTTCCTGTATAGGACATTGAATAGGGTGCTTTCTGATAATTTATTGGAGGTCTATTCGTCCCACCCTAGAGCGAATACAAATCTATGAGGAATTTCTAGACTATTCCTTTTGCAGTGGCCTCTTGGTAACATATTCATGCTTCTGTTAAATTTTTAGGTTGATCTAAGGTCATTTGGTTATCATTTTAATATTTTCATGCATACACTAACAGTAGGCCTTGGGAAATACATGTTCTATTCTGTCTGCAGGTGCTACTAATCTTTTTTGTTTCCTTGAACATAGGTTTCTGACATTAGAGGAGCAGTGAGGAACCAAAATTCATATACACAAGCGGTGGCAACATTTTGGTCCACCCATATTACATGTGGGCACGCAGAAGAAGGATTGCTATCCATGGATGTGATAAGAAACATATTTAACGCTCCTATCCTCTAAAATGGAAGGAGACGTATTGTAACACGACTTTGAAAGCATATCAATAAATAGGGCCATATTCTATATTGCTTTTATCTTGTGTCGATTCATTTATGTTCTATCCTTTCATGCATTTTTCAATACATAGGCTTTTGGCATTAAGTTTGGTTTTATACGCATCCTACTTGGCATTTTCCTTTTTGTTTTCGTATCCTCGTGCTTTCAGTGGTGATCACTGTGGGACCTTTGTCCCTTGATTTGAAGATTAACTTTTTGATCAGAATTTACTTGTTTTTTCTTATAGGTACCAAGTTTTCAAGCCCTGGACTGCTGTTCGTTTCAGTCTGTGACGAGTACAAAGCTGGAATTCGTCTTACCTAGGGATGAATAGGAATTCGTCTCACCCTGGAATGAATATAGATCTATTATTCATCTCACCCCAAGATGAATAGCTCCCTATGCAATTTTAGGGCATAAATTCAGAGACATTCAATTTGGGCAGAGAAGAGGTAGGGGTCCTAAACACCTTCTATCAATTTTTGCTTTGTGTTCTCTGGTTATTTGCTTGCATAGGAGAGTTTGAATGCTTGTTTTCTTCATTTATGCAACTTAAAAATAACCCCACACACCACGTGGCAAGTTAAAACAACAAGGATTTGGTCATAAAACCCCAACCCTTGAGCAAGACCAATGGTGGATTTCATCACCACCTTGGCTTGAGATACTACATACATAACCCCGATCGCGACTGTTGCTAGATGTAAATCCTGATGAAAGTTGACCAAGTGTAGCTGGGGTGATTCCCAGTGCATGAGGATAAGTCTTCTATTGTAGGTGTCATAAACAGAGCAATTCCCTTTTTGTACCACCTATGTTCCATGTACCATCTGCTCTCACGTACCAATAGTTTCCCTCACGTAAGGGCGGGTATATAGAGAGGTTAGTATATCGGCTTGGAAATGGTATATCAAAGGGGCGACCATTTTTGGAAGTCATAAGAGCCATCATATTGCATTTAAATGATTCTTTACAAAAGATTTCAAAATGAACATCAAAACACACTAAACCAGGTTTAGGGCACACTTTTAATATTTAAATGAGATAATCATTGTTTTGTGTGTGTGATATTTCCTATTTAGTGTAGCATAAGAAATCCTAAAAGAAGATAAAAATTTATGCATCTTTATGTAAGCATCACCATGGTGTACACCCGTAGTTGAGCCCAATCATGGACAAGCACTGCAAAAAGTGTACAAATGGGGACAAGTCGCCTCCGATATAGTCTTGAGGACTTGGTCATCTTGCCTTGGCGGCCTGACACACAAGATAGTCCACATCATGCCATTATAGAACAGGACTATAGAGGCACCCCCACTCAGCATAGGTCCTTTTAAGAGGAAAACCTACACGTGGCACTCAACATAGATAGGAGGCCTCCCTTAGACGCTCTTTACGAGTGGCCTAGTGATGAAGTGCTAGAGCAACATAGGGTCCATAAGGAGGGGCCACATGATTTCGTCATCCCTCCTCTACCCCGTATTACTATTAGAAACACTAGACAAAATCTAGAGCATAGGGCTCTCCAGATAGGGCAAGACAATTTTGCCCACACCTTTCATGCATATGCAGGGCAGTACGAGGAAGAACACTATGTTCCTCAAGAGCAGTACACAACGCGGGAGCGATGCACCTCCGCACCTGCTATGTATCAAGATCACCCATCAAGGCTAGAGCCTCAGGTGAATGTAGCTAACCTCGATAAAGTAAAGCAACCCATAGGGCTCTCAGATCACCATGATCAAGATAGACATGTAGGAGAGGCATCTAGACTTCCTAAACTCGAGACGACAGAACAAATTGACTTGGAATTTTCTAGACATGTCACCCGCCAAGCGTAAATTACATAGCTCAGGCAAGATCAACAATAGTTAGAACATCTGTATCACCTTAACCAAGAGCGCATTCAACGTCAAACAGTCGAATTGCTTCACAACAGTGTGCCTGAGAAGGTCCCAACCCCTCGTGTGCATAAAGTAAAAGTGTATGAGAGGCACAACCCCTTGGTACGAGATAGGTCTACGTGACCTTATCAAGTACAGCCTCTAAGGCCTCCTAGACCTGAGCAGGAGGCCACTTCTAGGAACAACGATGGGCACCCTCCATGGGCACCCACCCATGTTTATAGGTCTCGACCAGGCACTCCTCAAAAAGCCTATGAGGAGTATGAAAAAGAAGAAGAGTTGGCTAAAATGCCCTACCAAGGTAGAGGGGGTGCTATCCAGCCACCCCTCCATAGGCCCCAAGTTACCTACAACCCACAACGGGAGAAAACTAAGGAGGAATAAATTAAATCCTTCGATGCATATAAAGCGTTGTTAGAGTGCTTAGAGTCTATGGAGACCAAGACTTTAGGGCCCCAAAAGCCTACTTTACGACAACTCCGCAGTCATCTTGTGCATCCGTCAGTGCCAACACCTCCATAACCTAAACACTTTAAACTACCCCAGTTGGCACTCTTTAGAGGGGAGGAGGATGCCCAAGAGCATGTGACTAGATTCCTAAGCCAATGCTTTGGCATTCAGGATAACGATGCTTTGTTGCTAAGAACATTTATAACCACATTCGTAGGCCCTGCCTCGGATTGGTTCACTCAATTACCAAAACATAGCATCAGTAACTTGGATCAGCTAGTGGACGCGTTCCTCGAATGCTTCACCTTCAACACCAATAAAAAGGCATCACTAAGTGACCTAGCTAGCCTCAGGTAGTATGAGGAAGAAACCATGGTGGCATATGGGAACCGGTGGAGGATGTTGCTTTCAAAGCTGCCCTACCTCCCTCCCATGTCAGACCTGACCCAAATGTTCTCAAAAATCTATTTGAGATCGATCTCCGTGCTATTGTAGCTATAGCAATATGCCAGTTTAGAGGAAGCTCTGGCACAAGCCAGAATCATTGAGGAGATCAAGATACAGGATGGTGATATTGCCAAGCCAAAGAAGAAATAATGGCTTAAGAACACCAAAACAGGGACCATGCAATAGAAACCCATTGCAGTCAATCAGGTTGCTATAAACATCCCTAAGCCTGCATAAGAAACACAGCCTCAAAAGGCTAACTATCAGGCGGTGCCTCCTAACAATTATGACAGAAAAAACTAGAGGCAGGAACAAAATCAGTAGCATCGCCCTAGGCGACAATTTACATCTTACATAGAGTCCAGGGACTCCTTGTTTGACCGCTTATCAGTGGTGAACTTGATCAACCTGCCAGAGATTCAAACCATAGACCCCAATGTGCAAAAGTATAAGGGGTATCGGGAGGACTTGTATTGTAGGTTCCATAGGCAGAAGGGACATGATCTTAATGCATGTTGTAAGTTTAAAGGCTTGGTGCAAGACCTAATCGACAACAAGACGTTGGCGGTGGACAACCCCGTAGCGCCAAACAACCAACATATGGGAGTCTTCAGAGACCTTGCCTGCCCATGATGCACAGGCAAAACCCCTTCAATTCAATGAGGTGCAACAAAATTGCCCCATGCAAGGGTATGTAGGGATGATAAGCATAGTGACTAGGAACAAGAGGTATCCAGGAGCTACTCCTGTGGTGGCCACAAGAGAGGTTCCATTGACGTCACAACCTCAATAGCACCCTACGCAACCTTCCATGCCTAGATCGGTGGCCACGATTCAGA
This sequence comes from Wollemia nobilis, assembly GCA_028583015.1. Classification (NCBI taxonomy): domain Eukaryota; kingdom Viridiplantae; phylum Streptophyta; class Pinopsida; order Araucariales; family Araucariaceae; genus Wollemia; species Wollemia nobilis. The sequence continues at coordinate 163,289 of JAQPPZ010003359.1, forward strand.
CTAGACTTACCCAAAGTTTAAGGACCACGTTGGCTAGGCTCTCCATATACAAGCTCATTCAACAATCAGCGCCCCATCGAGAGGCTCTAATGGAGATATTAAAAACCATCGAGCTGTAGCCCCATGAAGCAAACTCTTTCAACAACTTTGTGGAACATGTAAAATAATGTACAGAACCAGTCATCACATTTAGAGAAGACAAATTGAAATCAGTGACTGGTGATGTTGCGGATCCACCCCTACACATCATTACACGGGTCAACGGTATTCTGTATAAGAGGGTGTTGGTGGACACTAGCTCATCCAGTAATATCATCACAACAATAGCAATAAAACATTTGAAGTTTCTAGCATCTCACATCATGGCCTCCACCTATACTCTTCGAGCATTCAACGATGCAATATGCCCGATGGTTGGCATAATTGTCCTACCCATCCAAGTTGGGCAAAATACTATTCATACATTGTGCCACATCTTGGAAGGTGAGATGGCTTAAAATATCTTGTTGGGGCGGCCTTGGATCAGGGACATGAAGTGTGTCCCTTCAATAGCTCATCAATGCCTAAAGTATACATTTGAAGGACAGGTGCATGTAGTCCCGGTAGACTTAGAACCCTTCAAGTACTGCAATACAATGCAATTCATGTCGCAATCGACCCTTCCATAAACACATTTGGATTTTCAGTTGAATCCATATAACCAGGGTCTGATTTTTTAGGCATCCCCGGTGCTGAGTCCATCAAATACCCAGCTGGTTCCATCTTCCTCATCTGGTCCTTCAACAATGATGCCACCTAAGGTGGCCACACCAAAGGACAAGGGAAAGAAACCCTTGGAAGAGGAACCACCCCTATTCTCAACCATCTCTACAAAAGAGATGCCTAGCTGAATGGAAGTTGAGACACCTAGTTCACCCTACATGGAGTGGACTTCGGAAGGACTCCCATTCGCTCCCCCTCAATCGCAAATGATCATCATTGAGATGGCCAACATGGGCCTAGGGGAGTATATAGTGCAAAACATTATAGCAACACCCGCACTTGAGTCCATGCAAGACATGGGTGACCTCGACTCCCCATCGGCTCTGTGGTTCCTCTAGGCTACCCACACAATTAGAAAAACTTTGTTTATGGGGCCTAAATAATGGCATTAAAACTTATATGCAAGAATACGACAATGAAGAGCCCTTTGTAGAAGACGTCAACTATTTGTCCAACCTAGACTTTGCATTGAGATATCTTGGCCAATGCAATTGACATGGATATGGGTTGGGCAGGTATGCGCAAGGAGTGCGTGTTCTTTGCCAACCAAGATACCAAATGCCATATGACAAGTCAGGAGTAGGGTTAAACCACCCCCTACCCCTAAAAATCTTGGTAGAGAACTTGCAAGGCCTAGGGATAGGCAACAAGGGTGGTGTTGAGTTGTATTTTCACCCGATTGTGAAAACACACTCTCCGATAGGATTTGAGTTCCAAATCCTCTACTTGCAAAGAAATCCTGTAAATAATTTCTCCAAGGTCTCCGCTATATTAGCATTTGGCATAAAGAATAATATTCAATTTGAACATTTGGAATACCTTAGTGGTTGCAAGTAACTGTTAACAAGGGGCACTGTGGTTTATTTTATTTTGAAATTGTAATGATTGTTCATTTAATCAGAATGAACTCAATGTGAATTAATCTTAATGATGAAATTATTTTATTTTCGATTTTGGTAGATTTTCAAGTATTTTATTTTAATGACTATAAATTAAACTAAGGTTAAACTTTCGAGAAAATAAAAATGTAGAGAATTTAAAGAAATGAAAATAAAATGCAAAGAAACTAAAACTAAAGTACATTCAGAGTGTTACGATTCCTATTTGACAAAATCGAAGATAATGAGGTTTTCTGCATACAACCTAACCTATTGAACCTGTAAACTCACACAATCCAGATAAGTTAGGTGCTGGTTTATGGGGTTTTAACTGTGATTTTTAGATTTAGACATTCGCATGAAGCAACCAAGAAAACTTGCATTAAACTTCACCTATAAGCCTAAAAATTTAAAAGGGGGAAAAATGAACATTAAATATATAATGCAAAAAATAACTCCTTTCTTGTCAATGAGATGCAACTCTCTGTAATTCTATATTGAAGATAATGTATCATTTTACAAGAACAAAATGTTTCCAGTTTTAACAAAACTGGACAAAAGTGGAGGAAAATGCTCCAAAAGCAGGCCCAGAATGGTCTATCACCTTCAGCTCTTCAACCCTACTCGCAGTGGTTTTCGACCCCTGTGCCTATCTTCGTTTTTGCTTTTAAAATTTCTACTATAGCTCTTTGCTTCACCTTGTAACACTTCGTTTCATTTCCCAGATCGATTCGTTTCGTCTTTCGCTTCTTCATTATTTTGGATTTCTATTCGGTCATGAAATGTTTGGTCTTCTCTACGAATTGTAATCGTCGATCCTGAAGCGTTATCATAACCCCTATGCCTTTGTGACACATGCAACACTTTCCTGCACATTCTGTAATGGCCCTCCATGAATCGTGACAAAAAATAGCATGTCACGATATCATGACGTTTTATACCTATAGCTTTGTTATTCTTCTTGTACCGCAAAAATGAGACATGTCGCGATATCACGACATTTTTCTGTCAGCAGCCTTGTTCGCCTTCATGCACCGCAAAAATGAGACATGTCATAATATCACGACATTTTTTGTTAGCAGCCTTGTTCGCCTTCATGCACCGTGAAAATTAGACCTATCACGATATCGCGACATTTTTCTGTCAGTAGCCTTGTTCACCTTCATGCACCGCGAAAATGAGACCTGTCACGATATCGTGAAATTTTTCTATCAGTAGCCTTTTTTGCCTTCATGCACCGCAAAAATGAGACATGTCACGATATCGCGACAATTTTCTGTCTTCAGGCCATGCAAATGCAACCTATCGCGAAATCATGACATTTTTTTGTTTCGGGTTGTCTCGCTGCACTTAGCCGTGAAAACGTGACATGTCACAAAATCATGACACCTTTTCATTCTGCATCATCTTGATTTTTATCACAAAATCGTGACACTTTTCTTCTATATCCACTTTGGTTTCTCTAGGTCACGAAACTCCGACATGTCGCGATATCACGACATATTTCCCTTGCTTAGCTTGTAGGTCGCCGCAAATCGTGAAAATGAGACAGGTCGCGATTTTGTGACACTTTCTATCTTCATCTCCGTTGTCGTCGACAGATCATGAAAATGCAACCTGTCGCGATTTCACGACAATTTCTTTCCTTTATTCCTTCCTCACTTTCCTATCGCGAAAACCTGACATGTCGCGATATCACGACGTTTTTTCTCCTTGCCCTGTTTTGATCGCAATTTCATGACATGTCATGATATCGTGGCAATTCTTGCACCTTATCTTCTCTCTCCTCTATGAACCATGATTTCATGACATGTTGCGATATCACGATGTTTTTCACTTTGTCTTTCTCTCTCCTCTATGAACCGTGATTTCATGACATGTCGTGATATTGTGACATTTTTCACTTCATGCTACATTCTGTTGCTCTTAGCCACGAAAACATGACATGTCACGACATCGCGATGCTCTTTCATTCCACTGTACTTCGCTTGTCTAAGCCACGAAAATGCAACATGTCGTGATATCGTGACATTTTTCTTTTTGTTGTACTTTTGCTATTTTGAACCGTGAAAACGTGACATGTCGCAATATCATGACACTTTCTTTTTATTAGTCGCGACAGAGCAACATGTCGCGATATCATGATGTTTTTTCATTTTGGCCATGACAGAGCAACACTTCGCGATATCACGATGTTTTTTCATTTTTGGCCATGACAGAGCAACATGTCGCGATATCGCGACATTTTTTCATTTTTGGCCACGATAGAGCAACATGTCGTGATATTGTGACGTTTTTTCATTTTTGGCCGTGACAAAGCAACATTTCGTGATATCGCGACATTTTTTTTATTTTTGGCCGTTACATAGCAACATGTCGCGATATCGTGATGTTTTTCATTTTTTTTCTATTTTCTTTAATCTTTAGCATCTAGGCCACTACAGTTTTCTTGGAAAGCATGTAAAAAAGGTGGGTCCCCAATTTTGGGGTGTGTTGTGGAGCAGCCACAATAGGTGGGATGGCATTAGATCCTTATGCCAATCCTAACACAACATATACATTGGGAGATTATCTCCCATTGCTAACAACCAACCTTGTTGACCATAACAACCCTTTCCCTTCGGTCGAAAAGGGGGAAAGTTCGAGGACTCACCTACAAGAGGGATATGGAAAAGACCAAGAAGGGTCTTCAGAAGATGAGTTGAAGTACGAGGTAGCACCTTGGGATCCTTTCGAGTCTGATAGCAATCATTCACAGGTGACTCCCATGGATGATGATCAAGAGAGCTTCCTAACAATGTTCCCTTTGGATGCTCCAATTGAGCATATGCCACCTCAAGAGAATCAGGTCCCCCCACAAAGAGCGAAACAACCTCGATGGGACCACATTAATTTTCTCAAGAAATATGAGCCTCATATGTCACAAATAGCTATTGGAGCCAACGAAGGCCTTTGGATCTCTGATAGTGATTATTAATATGAAACTAAGATGGCTTATCTCAATCATATGCGACAACAGCAGTATCCCTTGGACATAGATGACATGTTCGGACAAATGCACATAGGTCCCAGGCATAGGTGGCACTTAAACCAGGTACATTTATAGCAATTACTGCACCTACCACTCCAGGTATATAGAGAGCATCTTCCGCATGGAGACCCTATAAAACCATAAGTGCCTAGGGTGGACCCTATCTTTCTATCTACGCATAGGGCTGATCCATTTGTGCCAGTACCCACAGAGCTAGATTCAGAGCACAAAGATCATCTAGGAATGTTTGAGCAGTCACACCCGTGGGAATGGAGACCGCAATCATTTCATTAACATGATATCCATTGACTTAATCACCCCCATCCATGATCCAGCTGACCCAACATGGTCATTGCATCTAGACCTAGATGTTATAGACTAGGAGCATGCTGACACACCACCATCCCCATCAGAGTACTGGCATTGCAATGGGATGTTTCATTTCATCCTAGTATAGACTCAGGATGTCTTCCATGCTGAAGAGGAACCCTATGTTCTGAATGATGATCTAAATTTAACAAACGATATCCACTTGATCCCAACTCCACACCAGTTGGAGGATGGGTCCCACATGTCGGTCGAGGAGACGACTGATGTAGACATCGGCTCAGATCCAGTGAATTTGCAAATCATCAAGTTGGGGGTAAGTCTATCCCCCGAAGAGCAAGTTGACTACATTTCCCTTCTCAAAGAGAATAAGGAGGTTTTTGCATGGTCATACAAAGACATGTCGGGACTAGACCCGTAGCTAGTCACACATAATCTAACGCTTGATTCGACAGTCAATCTAGTAAATCAAAAACTACATAAGATGCACCCAACAGTAGCCTTAATGGTCAAATATGAGCTACAAAAGCTATTGGATGCATATTTTGTCATATGCATGGATTACCCACCATGGTTGTCTAACATGGTGCCCATCAAAAAGCCCAATGGGAGGATTCACATATGCATCGATTTTTGAGATCTAAACAAAGCGAGTTAGATTCTAATGAGCCTAAGTCATAGGCCGACATGACCCTATTCTTTGATGGTTTGAAATGTGAGCAAGGAGGTAGTGTGGGAATTGCATTCTTCACATCGCAAGGGGATCCAATGCCTCTATCATTTAAATTAGACTTCTCGTGCACCAACAACAATGCAAAATATGAAGCCTTGCTCATAGGTCTTCAGATAGCAATCACCATGAACATTAAACATTTAAACATCTTTGGTGATTCGTTATTAATTGTAAATCAAGTAAATGGGATATTCCAATGTAAATGCCCAGTTCTGCAAGCCTACAAAGCCCTTGTGGACAAATTCTTGGCACAACTTGAATGGTATGACATCGAGGCACTCCCTCGATCATTGAATTGTTTTGTGAATACTATGGCCTCCTTGGGGTCACTAATCCTGTAAGACCCTTCCGATGAGATGACAACCATTCAGGTTAAAACATTATCACAATCCACGATGGAGCATGCAAGCTCTGACCTAACTCCAGGAATCCACCTGATCCAAATTGAACCATCTCAGGATGGGTTCTCTCAAATCCATGACTATCTGACTCATGCCAAATGGGGGTCCTTGTTCTCCCCGACCCCTATTAATAGCAACACAATGTTGTTTTTACAAGTTCTTTCCCACTCAGCTTTTTCTAGGGATGAACTTCAAGAGGGATTGGTCGTTCATACCATCGAGGTTTCTGATTAGCAGGATTGGTACACACCCATAAGGGATTACCTCAAGTTAGGTAACCTCCCACTTGGATTGACACAAGCCATGAAAATATCATTTAAATAGAAAGCAGAAAAACGTGTCTTGTTAGGAGACATTTTGTATCATCGGAGCTATGAAGGAATCCTCCTCCGTTGCTTGGACTAGCAAGATTCCGCTTGGGCGATCACCCAAGCCCATGATGGTACATGTGGTGGCCACTTCATCGGTATGGCCATCGCAAAGTGCATTCTTCGCATGGGCTATTATTGGCCATATTTAGAGCGATATTGTTGCACATATGTAAAGAAGTGTGTGAAGTGTCAACACCATGCTAATTTGACACATGTACCTTCTCAGGCCTTGCAACCGATCCAATCAACTTGGCCTTTTTTGTAATGGGGTTTCAATATAATCAAAATATATCCCCTGCATCATCAGGTCATCACACTTTCATCATAACGGCCATAGAGTACTTCACCAAGTGGGTGGAAGCAATTTCGCTAACCTCTACGACTAGAACCTGCATTGTGGAGTTTATGTTACATAACATCATATGTTGTTTTGGTAATCCATCCAAGATCCTTTCAAATAATGGGATGTCATTCAAGAACAAATATGTGCGTGCTTTGACCATAAAGTACAAAATTTAGCATAGTTTTTCAACATCCTATTATCCATAGTCAAATGGGCAAGCAGAAGCGTCAAACAAAATGCTAGTCGCCATCCTCAAAAAGACCATCACAGATAGTCCTACGGATTGGCACATTCAGATATCACTTGCCCTATGGGCTTATTGCACTAGCATTTGGATGCCCACTAGGGCAACTCCATTTTCGCTGGTGTATGACTCTGAGGCTGTCATGCCTCTCGTGTTGGAAATCTCTTCACTATGCATTTCAATACAATATTTCATCGATGATAACACTACATGGTAGACCCGGTTAGACCAACTGATGTTGCTCAACAAACAACGCATCAATGCTCTCAAGCATTTGCGTATCTATCAAGAGTGACTTAAGAAAGCATACAACATGAAGGTCCACCTAAGGTACTTTCAGGTTGGTGACTTGGTCTTAAAAGAGAACCAACAGAATTCTAATTTATAGTCCCATCTACGGGACAAGTTCATGGAAAACTAGTTAGGTCCTTATGTGATTGATAGTAGAATAGGACTTGGAACATACCAAATCACCTCTCTTGAAGGAATCAAGGAACTAGAATGCTTGAACATCAGTCATTTGAGGCCATTCCACATCTAGAGAGCCATAGTCCAACCAAAAGCTCCAAGGATTCTCGTAATCACTTGGTCAAACCCCAAACGCTCCAAGAATTTTTGTAATCTCTTGGTCAACCCAAAAATGCTCCAAAGGTATCCATAAACCCTTTGGTCAAAGCCAAAAGCTCCAAGGATTCCCGCAATCGCTTGGTCAACCCCAAAAATGCTCCAAAGGTATCCATAAACCCTTTGGTCAAACACCAAAAGCTCCAAGGGTTACCATAACTGCTTGGTCAAAATAAATATTCAAAAAAAACAAAAGCAATAAAATCATCAAAAATAACAAAGAAATTGCATTTCAATTCCATGCATACTCATAAAAATCAAAATACAAAAATATAGGTGCCATTAGGCATCACATCCATATATTGCATATTTGCTAGGTCATACAAGTCAAGAGCACCATAGACTGTCATTACTTGGCAATTCCATCATTTTCCACATCAAATACATTTTATAAACACATACATCCAGAATAACACCATCATCATTTTTAGCATAGTCAGTTGTATCCTAATGTATATAGGGTTTTCGTCATTCAGCTGTCTTTAAATTGCTAGCCAAAAAACTGTACAAAGTTAAATAGCTTTTACAAGGAAAATTTTTACTTGGATCATGCCTCATTATGTAACATCCTTACACAAGTTAAAACACATAAAATAATTCCTAAGTTTTGTGAATGCAAGAGAAACCTACAAAGCAGTATAGGGTACCATACGTGAAAGAATAGTCTGTTCATCCCCCTGTGCAAATGGTTCAAGAGTTCTAAGAATTGACAAAAGGACGAGCTCTTCCCTATCAATTCCCCCTAATAAATAGTGGTTTTCACCACTACCAAAAATCCCAATCACCATTGGTCCCAAAATTTGTAAGGATTCGTACTACACGTCCCTTCCAAGGATGGGTAGTCATCCCCAAGGCCTCAAAGGATCGATGCCATTCAAAAACAAAATTCGTACAAGCCATCATCACGATCATCTCCAATCACCTCTGGTCTCAAATTTGTAAGGATTTATACTACACATCCCTGAAAAATATGGGTAGTCATCCCCAAGGCCTAAAATATCAATTCCCTTACTTCATAATCTCCATCATCCCCTTTGGTTCCCCAAGTCGTAAGGATCTGTACTACACGTCCCTAAACAGGATACGTAGTAATCCCCAATGCCAAAAGGATCAAGGCCATTCATAAGCCACAAACCTACAAGCTCAACCTTACAAAGCTCAAAATCCAAAATCAAATAATAGTGGCTATCCCCACTATTCAAAATCCTTGCTCAAAAAGAAACAAAAGACAAAAAATAAACAATGATTTTTTATCACTATGTATATGAGCAAGTATCCTAAACCATTGAGCAAATAAAAATCTTAAACTTGAATCCCTGGAATTCTCAGCATTCAAAAACCATCTAGGTGATCCTCATTATGGGTTTGGTGGATAGCCTACCTGGCAATGGTGGTATCCTAAACGCATGACGATATGTCTATCACATTAGCTTTGCATGTGAGCAGACCAATTTTTGCATGTGGATGAGCTAGCTTATGGTACCTTAGATTGTCCCATGGATTAATCTTACTAAATACAACAACAAAGTTAGTGGAGCTAATTAGGTGATCCTCAGTATAGGTTTGGTTGATAGCCTATCTAGCACTGGCGGTATCCTAACAAATACCACATAAACAAACTCAATTGCACACACAGGGATGTGAAATACCTTAGTTAAACTCAAGTCAGATTTATATCTTGTTCAAAAGTCTTGTGAGATAAATGTACAGTTTTGGCTAGTTAGTTAAAATATATGAATCTCAAAAAAGCTTAACTACATTTAAAAAAAAATTGGAACATTTCATTACATACATCACCATCAAAAAATATGTCAAATACCAAAACAAAGTTATCACATGCAAAGTCATTCCACAAAGCCATCCCATAAGTACAGAAGCTAGTAAATCTTGTACAGTCTATGGTTCCATCAACCAAGTTATCAACAAATCATTTCATTCATTCCATATGCATACATCATATAAATTAGAAACATCGCATTCATAATACCACATGCATACATTAGCATAAATAACTACACAAAATGCATCACAAAAAAAAAAGTGTCCAATGAGAGTGCTTTTGCACTTGACATTTTGGGCATGCCAAAAAGATGTCGGGGTCATAAATCCTCACTATCCTTCTCCCTAAGAAGGCTACCATAGCCTGACCGCTCCACAAAAAGATGAATTTTTGAGAATTTCATCCCCAAACGGCATCACAAAAAGGGTCCAAACCCAACCAAAAATAGCAATAACATTGTCGAAAGAAGGCGCTTTTGCGCCTATCCTTTCGAGCATACAAAATAGACGTCGGGGTCATAAATCCTCACTATCCTATTCCCTAAGAAGGCTACCATAGCTAGACCGCTCCACGAGAAGACTGATTTTTTGATAATTTCATCCCCAAATGGCGTCACCAAAAGGTTTAAAACCCACCAAAAATAGGTCAGAATGTTCGAGAACTGCTTATGCATTCAACGGTAAAACAACTGACAACACCCTTACCTAAGTCATCTTGGGTCAAGCAACTCGTCACTTTTCTCATGTCGGTCATTCCCTCATCGATTCGTCACTTGAGGGGGTATTCACACTTAATCACCAATCAAAAACAACATACCCAATCAAGGAAATAACACGCATTCAAAGGATCATTGACAAAGACAATCATGCTCTCGCTTGGGGCAACAAATAAGCAATAATCATAAGATGATCAAACACTTGGCATTCATGAATCATGAACTCAAGGTTCCCACAGACAAAATGTTGTGCCCTTTGTCTATTCATGACTGATCAATGTCTAAGCTCAAGTAACACCTCACCGAAAAAGGTTAACACTTGAATTAAGTTCCTTAGCTCGTCAGAAGCAAGGATTCAAGAATGCATGCCCTTTCCATACTTGGGGCATCAAGATTCGGTTAGGTTACTAAGAAAACCTAATCATTAGTGATTTGGTTATCTATTTTTTATCAACACTGCACCTTGCACAATGCTTCCAAAAAATGGGCATATGTAGACACCAAAACAGCAACAATCCGATTATGTGACAACAAGCATCGATCACATTGACACAAATAGCCCCTAAGGCAGCCCCAGAGGTTAAATAGTGGTCCTAACCACTCCCAACAGTAGTTTGGAAGGTCAAGGGTCAATTTGGCACTTTTTGGCACTTTGCTTCCTACTCGCCCCACCTTGGGACGAATACAAACTGGTATTCGCCCCACCCAGGGACGAATAGCAGCATTCACCCCAGGGTGAGGCGAATAGCAGGTTTGACTGGAAAAAAGTCAAACCTTGATAGGTCTGCCAGTTAACTACAACTTCAGGACATGCAATTGTGAGGAACGGCTTCAAATCAAGAAGAGATACTTCAGTCATGCATGTCTTTATTTTAGAGACCTCATGCAAGGAGACTCCAAATCAAGGAATAATATTTTCTCTCAAAATAGGACAATCAACTCAAGTGGCACCCTCGCATGCGTATTCAAACAAAGAGACCCTAGGTCAATAAATTGGTGAGTCTTCTCACCTAAAAAGGAGATACAGAGAGGAGCTTTTGGAGCAATGAAGTGCTACTAGAATATATCCTCACCCATTGTTTGTGCTTTCACATCTTTGATCTCTCTTTTGGAGGGACATTATTGGGTGATCATTGGAGGTGCATTCCAGACCCAAAGCCGAACATTTGGCAATAATATTCCACAAAATTTGTTGACAACACCCCATAAGAGGTTTTGGACCCATCCCAAGTGGATTGGTGTCGAAACAGAGTCCCAAACGGTGGGCGTCCTACCCCCGGGTGCCCCCCAAGCTGTCGCAATTCTAAACGCCCCACCCCGGAGTGATTAGAAATTTGTGGTAGATTTATTTTATTTTATTTTTGCATCTTATTCTAGGTCATTTAAATAGGTTGTATTTTAAATTTCATTTCATTCTGATCATTTTTTACCATGTTTTTATCATTTCTCGCATTTACTAACTTGCAGATGGCACCAGCAAAATCTAGGTGATAGAGGCCAAATTGGAGAAATATGACCTTCTGGGTCGTCCCAAAACACCCCCAATTAGCTAACCCCAACTTTACAAGTCATTTGGAGCTTCCTAGATAGGACATTGAAGAGGGTGCTTTCTAATAATTTATTGTAGGTCTATTCGTCCCACCCTAGAGCGAATACAAATCTGTGAGGAATTATTTTATGTGTTTTAACTTGTGTATGTTACATAACGAGGTGTGATCAAAGTAAAAATTTCCCTTGTAAAATCTATTTAAATTTGTATAGTTTTTTGGCTAGCAATTTAAAGACAACTGAATGACGAAAACCCTATATACATTAGGAGACAACTGACTATGCTAAAAATGACGATGGTGTTATTCTGGATGTATGCGTTTATAAAATGGATTTGATGTGTAAAATGATGGAATTGCCAAGTAATGACATTCTATGGTGCTCTTGACTTGTATGACCTAGAAAATATGCAATGTATGGATGTGATCTTATGATGAGTGTCGTTTTTCATTCATCATTTAATCATTATGTGTGTCAATCCAGGGTGGTGTCTAGAGGCTATATACGATAGGAAGTGTCACAGTTGTAGGTTCAGTTCTGATTTTCTTTCCCCCATGGCATAATTTCCTACCTTATGTTATGTAGCTTTTGCAAATTGGCGATCAGTACGAGCGTGCGTCTGGTTTAGGGTTTCAATCGATGTAGCAGGAATAATAGCAGCACAGGAACTACTTCGAAACTTGCAGCATAATGACGTGGCAGCGCATGTGAAGTTACCACCCATGAATTCACTCATTTTTGTTATGGATTCCAGTTGTCACATGCAACCGTGAGTTGGTGACTTGTCTTTTCCTTCTAAACCAATTAACTCACCGCAGGCCATGTGTCATAAATAGTTTTTACATATAATTTCAATCCTGTGCTTAGTGATTTATTCTTGTGCTTAATCAATCATTCCTGCGCTCTAGGATATAAACAGTTTATTCCTGTGCTTGTTAAATCATTCTTGTGCTCTAGGATATAAATAGTTTATTCCTACGCTTTATGGATTATTCTTGTGCTTTGGAATATAACAAGTTATTCCTGTGCTTCCCTATTCCAGCGCACTTCTATTTTTTTTCATTCTAGAGCAGAATTAGGCAGAGGCATTATTGAAAAGGAATTTCCATGTTTGATTCCCCCTTTTTACATGCTTTTATACTAATCAAGGATATATACACTATATACTAATGATTTACATTATTCAGAGAATGAAAAAGACACATACCTGTTATAACCATTTTATCTACATTTCGGGGTGCTCCTGCTGAGATTTCTAGCTAATCAATATTTGAACTTAGGTAGGTGCAATCTGAAAATAGACAAAACCATGGTCATGAGACAAGACCAAACAATTATAGTGAAACCAACTAGGTAAACATGTCGGAAAACCGATTTTCATGTAAACCCAACTCAGGAGTGCCTCAAAGAGGTTTTCACTTCCTGAATTTCTTATTTGTTTTTGTTTTATTTATTTTTTATTTTTTTAAATCAAAATCTTGTGTCAATCTTCTAAATTTGGGATGGAAGAAGTGTTTTCTTCCCAAATGTGTACATCCAAAATTTCCACTTGCTTGAGAAATTTTGCCCTGTTGTATGGTTTGTGGTACATACGAAGATGATGTCCATTCACCACCAACTTGCATTGTGAGTCATCAATAGGTGTAAGATGAACAGCTCCATTGTCAAACACTTCCTCAATTTGGTAAGGTCCAAGCCATCTGGTCTGCAAATTTCTAGGGAAATCCTTGTATTGTGAATCAAACAACAAGGCCTAGTCACCTTGTTAAAATTTTTGTTGTTTTATGTGACTATCATGCAACATCTTCTGCTGTGCTTGGATTATCTCTGTCTGATGTAGTGCATCCATGTGCAGTTCATCCAATGCATCAAGTTGCAGAATATGATCTTCTTGTGCCTGTGACAAATCAATACCAACTTCCAAAGCAGTTCGAAGAGTTAGTAATTCAAACTCAATAGGCAAAAGTGGTTTTTTTCCATAGACCAATTCATAGGGCATAAATCCAATGGTAGATTTCCAAGTGGTATTATAAGCCCAAATAGCTTCTAGTAACTTGTCCAACCAATTTCTTTTATGGACTGCTATGGTTTTGGTCAGAATTCGTTCTAATTCCCTATTGGTTACTTCAACTTGGCCATTGGCTTGTGGGTGATAAGGTGAGGATTTTCTGTGTTTGACTTGATAAAGGTGAGTGAAGGCTTTAATAACCTTGGAAGTAAATTTGGGTCCGTGATATGTGGTGATAGATTGTGGGGCTCCAAAACGTAGAAAAATCTGTGAATACAGAAAATCAGCAACTTTTTCTTCTCTAGCATGTTTAAAGGCACGAGATTCTACCCATTTGGTAACATAATCAGTACATACCAAGATATGCACTTTGCCTTGGGAAGGGGGATTAATGGGTCCTACGAAATCTAAACCCCATATTTCAAATGGTTATGTTCCTATTTGAGGTTGTAATGGCATTTCATTAGTAAAGGTAGGTTTTCCCATTCTCTGGCAAGCATCACAATGTCTAATGTACCTTTTTACATCTTTATGCAAATATGGACAATAATATTCGATTCCCAAGATTTTGCGAATAGTAATTTTGACTGAATAATGCCCTCCTGATGGTTCATCATGGCATGCCCGTAGGATATCATATACTTAATATTGGCGGATACACCTACGTAAAACATGATTAGGATTGCATTTAAATAGTAAGCCCTCTATCCATTGAAAAGAAGAACTTTGCTTGATTAACTGTTTCTTTTGTTTGGGGATAAAGTGAAGAGGAATATTCCCTATAGCTAAGTAATTAGCTATGTTTGCAAACCATGGAGATTGTATAGAGACAACAAACAAATTTTCATCTGGAAAGGTATCTTCCACCACTTCCTCTGTATCTGTATTTGGTATTCTTGACAAGAAATCTGCAACTATATTAGATTTCCCAGGCTTGTTTACTATGGTAACATCAAATTCATGCAATAGAATCAACCAACGAATAATTCTTGCACTAACCAATGGTTTATTCATCAAATATTTTATTACAGTATGATCTATATGGATGAATACTTGGTACCCTGTGATATAGTGTCAGAATTTGTTAATAGCATAGATTACGACCAAGAATTCTTTTTCAATGGTAGTGTAGTTTTTCTCGAGCTCTGTCAAGTTTTTACTGATATAGTAAATAGCATAAGGTTCCCCATTTTCAATCTATCCTAACACAACTCCAATAGCAGTATTGGAAGCATCAGTTTGAATATGAAAAGGTAACTCCCAATTAGGACTTCTTAATATAGGTGGAGTGGTTAACTTTTCCTTTAAGTCTTCAAAAGAAGTTTGACATTTAGAAGGCCAAACAAATTCAGAATCCTTCATGAGTAGAGCAAACATAGGATTTGCTATAGTACTGAAGTTAGCAATGAATCTGCAATAAAAACCAATGTGCCCTAAGAAACTACGTACATTAGTTTGAGTTTATGGAGGAGGGAGTTTTTTGATGACTTCAACCTTCTTAGGATTAACCTTGATTCCATAAGAAGAGATATGATGTCCAAGGACAATTCCTTCCTCCATCATTAAGAAGCATTTCTCAAGATTCAGGTGGTATGTTTCACAACGAATCAGTACTTTTTCAAGCTATTCTAATGCATATTCAAAACTATTTCCAAACACCGTGAAATCATCCATATAAATTTCAACACTTTCATTGGTTAAATCAGAAAAAATTGCTAAAACAACTCTCTGAAATGTTGTTGGAGCATTACATAAACCAAAGGGTAAAACCCTATGAGCAAAGGTTCCCCAAGGACATGTAAAGGTAGTCTTTTCTTGGTCTTCTGGGGTAACTTGTATCTGGTTATACCTACTGAAACCATCAAGAAAATAGAAAAATTTCTTTCCAACAAGGGTATCCAATACTTGATCTATGAATGGTAATGGGAAATGATCCTTATGTGTGGCCTTATTTAACTCCCTATAATCCACACATACTCTCATTTTACCATTTTTCTTTGGAACAATGACCAGTGGTGAAACCCATTTACTATCTGAAATTGGAAAAATGAATCCAACATCTAAGATTTTTTCAATTTCCTCTTTCACAATTTCCTTTAGAGCAGGATTCAAGCGTCTCTGAGGTTACCTTACTGGTTTTACATTTTCTGTGTATATCCTATGTGTACATACCTCAGGATGAATTCCTATCATGTCTTTATAGTTCCATGCAAAATCTTGAACATGTCTTTGTAAGACTGCAAATAATTTGGTTTCCTGGTCCTCATCTAGTCAGCTATTAATGTTCAAAAATTTACCTGGCTGGATTTCAATTTTTTTGATCCCTAGATAGATAGAACTAGCTGCTTCATAGTTACTGATTAATGCATTTAATGGACAATGATGTGGTTGTAGAGTATGAAATACTCTAGAATTTATCTCAGAAATGATATCTAGTGGAATCAGGAGACATTTGAAGATGTTAATGAGATAATGATGCCATCCATGTGGTAGAATGAATGATCTTTTCTAATTAGGCATGGATAACAGAGGTTCTAAATTTTGTTCCTCCTCTTGCCACAACAATCGATGAAAAAGAGTTTGATCATTAGTTAGTCCTTCTAATTGTAATGTTTCAATTAGGACAATTTCATTCTCGAATATTTCTCTCTCAGGTGTAGTGATTTCCTCAATATGTTCTTTAACTACAACTGTAGCCAAAGGGGAAATGGTTTCCTGTTCTTCATCAAATTTAGGATACCAAATTTGTCCAAAAAATTTAGTTGAAGGTTGAGCTGGTGGATACAAATAAATTTTCTTTAGGTCAACACCATTAGAAATGGTCATTTCCCCTGACCTGCAGTCTATAAAAGCAGTTGCAGTAGCCAACCAAGGTCATCCTAAAATAATAGGGTATCCATCGATTGATTTTCTAGGCTACAACACTAAGAAGTCTACAGGATATTCCCAATAAGATACTTCAATGGCTACATCTTCTAGGATACCTTCAGGTTTAGCAACGAACCTATCTACCATTTCCAAAACTATGGTGGTAGGATTGAGATTCTTGAGCTACAATTTTTGCATTGTGTCCTTAGTCATAACATTAATTGCAGCTCCAAGATCAATTAGCACATTACGAATTTGCATTATTCCAATAGTAATTGTAACTATTGGACTACTGGGGTCACTATATTTAGGAGGAACTAGTTTCCCGGACAATAAATCAGCTAATTTTCCTTCTACCTGAACAGTTTTAGGAAAGGCCTTCTTTTTACCAAGTTTCTTGATACATAACTCCTGAATAGTTTTTTTGAGTGAAGGCACATCCTTTATTGCCTAAAAAAAAGGGAGAGAAATTGAAATATTTTTAAGTTTTTTCACTAATTCTGATTCAGGGGCGGTATCAATATGATCAAACCTTTCAGGGTATGGTAATGCTACTGGAGAAGATTCCTACATTTTTTCTGTTACTTCCTCTTTTTGTTTTTGTTGCATTGTCTCTTGATTTGGAGGTTCTTGTTTCTCACTTATTTCTTCAGTGGTGGGTGGAACATATTCAGGTAAAACCTTCCCTGAATGCATCTGGATGTTACTACAGTCAAGTACATGAACTACAGCAGAATCTTTAGACTCAGCCTAATAAACAAGGGTTGTTTATCTGGTATTATTTGGGTTAGTCATAGGATGAGTTAGGAGTGGAGGTTGTTTCATTGGTTGCATTTGTTGATGTTGTGTTCTTCCCTAAAAATTTGGATTAGGAGCTGGCAAAAAGTTTTGAGCTTGCCCTTGATACCTTTGATGTCCTTGATATGGTGGATATTGTTGTCCCCATCTTTGTCCTTGCTGTGTCCACTGTGGATGAGTTGCATTCCAAGGTGGGTTCATCCATCCAAGATGTGACCAATCTAGAGGAGCTATCCAAGGTTGGTTCCAGGGTTGTGTAGGGACTTCTGCATGTCCCCATGGCATGTTCATATTCCAAGGAGATTGTCCCTAGTTTGGAAATCGAGGAGCATTGGGATATTGTGTATAGCCACCACCGGATCTCTGCACAATAGCATTAAGTTCTTCCGTTTGGGTGCCTAAGAAAGATTTTAGGTGAGGCAACAAAGGACATCTATCTGTTGAATGTTCCTTGGAAAAAATTCCACAAATGGAAGTTTTGTTTAAAGGGAAATCCTACAAAGCATGCTTATTCCTGCATCTCGGGAAATAAATTGCAAAAGGTGGTGTAGAATTGGATTTTGTGTTTCTCTCACCTAATGTAGAATTAAGTTGAACAAGGATATCAGTTTTTAAATTAGCCATTTCCTCCATCAACTCCTTTATGTCATTATTGCCAGAATTCCATTTCTTTCTTCGTTGGTGAGTACGGGAATAGTTTCTACATAATTCCAAAATATCTTCAAGGTCAAGTTGATCCATGTCTCCTTTTCCCATTAAATCTAACACTTCCCTAGATTCATCCTGCAATCCTCTTAAGAAGATAGGCTTTAAGAAATCAGGTTCTATAGGACCACATATCTTTTGGACAAAGGCAAAGTGATCAAGATAATCCTCTAAACTCTCATCTTCTTCTTGCTTGATCCGAAACAACTCATCTTTTTTGTTTTGTACTCTATAGTAATCCTGATATTTATGTAAGAATGCAGTCTCCATGTCATTCCAAGTATGGATTGAAGTAGGTTCAAGATTACTCATAAACCATCGGAGAGCAGCATCCTTAAGTGTAGAAGGAAATAATTTCAAATTTTTATTATCATTTATGTAGTCATAAGTCTGACATAACACTTTGAATTCAAACAGAAACTGATCAGGATCTTTTGAAATAGTTCCCCTAAAAATTGGCAATATGGATGGAGAAATAGTTTTCATGGGAGCATCTAGAGTTGGATCCAACCGTATGGGGTATTCAAAAGTCTTAGGAGGATCATCAGCATACCCACCTAGTGGTGGTAGTGGTACTGCCATAGTTGCTTTCTTTCTTGAGTTTGATGTGGACAGTTCAGTCTTAAGGGAATGTTTAGCAAAAAGTGTTGCAAAAAGTTCTTGTTCTAATTTGTCCAAAGCTTCAGTTGGTGAAGAAGGTATATCTTGCTTTTGCAATTCTTCATCTGATCGTGAAGAACACCTTGGTGGTTCAGAACTAGTTCTGATAAACCTCCCTCTTTCGTCTCTTGGCCTATGCATTCATGCCTATTCACTAAATAAACTGAAATGTAGTATTTCAAAAATTGTAACACAATTCTTGACCTGTTTCACTTTTCCTAACAACATCGATTGTTCCCTAGCAACGGTGCCAAAAATGATGAGTGTTGTTGTTCATTCATCATTTAATCATTATGTGTGTCAATCCAGGGCGGTGTCCAAGGTTGTATATGATAGGAAGTGTCACAGTTGCAAGTTCAGTTTATCCAAGAACAGGTTTTATTGGTGGATCAGTTAGAAATTGGGGGTTTTGTTGTGACTTTTAACTCCTAAGAATTGGAATTAACTCCTATTTACTTTTGCAGAAATAAAATTACAGGAAATGAAGTTACAGAATCTGAAAATGACAAAATGAAATGTTGCTAAATTGAAATGAAAGAAAAGTGAAGTGCAAAATTTAAAACACACACACTCTTGCATGAAAGTAAATCAACTAGAGAATGTCAAAATGGAATTTCAACTACTACAATACTGAATCAACAAAAACTGCCAAATTGCAAAATGACAAGATATTTGGAAATTGCTGTGTAATGCAAAATTGAATAAAAAATTATTGTAAAACTGCAAATTAACAAAATATCTGGGAATTGCTGTAAATACAAAAAATGTTGTCCACTGCTGAAAATTGTATTGAAAATTACTAAAGAAATGAAAACTGGCAGAATTTTGCTAACCTGCTGTAGCAAGAATTCAACAAGAAATTCTGGTCAGAAGCGCCTTCTTCTGGTCTGCAAGTGGCCCTTGCTTCCAGAACCAGAAGAAGGTGAGGAGTTATGCTAAGAGAATCTAGCTATTAATCATCAACCTCAACATGCCAATTGAAAACTAAAGATTGCACATTTTTATTCAATTTGAAAATGCATTACAGTAATGCAGGAAAAACCTACAAATTACTGTTCTGCTATAGGAAAAACTTTACTCTATGTTAATTTTGGTATTCTATTGCCTATCTATCTATATGTCTATATATCTCTATATGCTCGACCATATGGGAGCTTTATTATTTATAATATAATACTGATATGCTTGGTTACTACTTTGTAGGGATTTACAACTAATTACATAACTGTTTCCTAGACTACAGGAATTTACTTTGTCAAAACTTTATCCATTAATTATTTTTTTGCTGCATTTGTTGAGGAAATCATGTTAAGATAAGTTGGGACAACCTCCTAGTCAATTTCCAATAATTTCCTCCACTGATTTATCGCTTTTTGACCACTTTCAGTTTTTCCTGCGCTATTCCCTATTCCTACGCCGCTTATTTTTACACTACTTTGGAACAAAAGGTAGGTGACCGTTTGTTGATAATTTGTGGTCCAAATGCATAGGGAGTAACATGTTGACTTCTCCTCTCTTTTGCACATCCTTCTGCATCGGTGGCATGTGCTAGAGTGACTAATTCCAAGCCCTGCTGTATATGTATAGTTTGCTGGAACTATCATAGTTACAACCTATTTTCCTGTACAGTCAGCTACAGTGGACAAATTCTTGGTGTCATTTTCCATTTTAATTAGTTTAACCAAAGAAAAACTATATTACCAAGTGAAAGAATGAGATTCCGAAAGAAAAATAGTGATTAAGATATAATGAAAATAGAACTTCGAATCAACCAAACATAAAAGGGAAAAGCAAGAGCACGGCCCTTTTTATTAATATGATTCAAACTCTGTTACAATATGTCTCTTCAGTTACATATTTTCAATTACACCAGATGAACAATGATCTCCTTTCGCATGCCCATATTTGAAACAGACGGGCTAAAATGTTGCAGCCGCTGGTTGTTGATGAATCTTTGCTCCTGCTGTTCTTCCTGCACTCAAAGAAACAGTAAACTGTTTAGTAGCACCTGTGACTAAAGGATAAAGCGTTTAAAAGAAATACGTGCAAATATTGATTGAAGACGTGAATAAAATAACTTGGGCTACCCAAGTAAACATCCAAAAATATAATGCATGATATCATTCAAGATACATGATTAAAGCCGCGATAGCTTGATAATAGATTCGATCAACTTATAACGTATAAAGGAATAGATTAAACAAAATTGCGCAGGCCGTAACATATAGCGAATACATGATAACAAAATAAATCAAAATACAGCTGAGCAAAAAGACGTGAGGTGCCCAAGCGGGCTGCCCCCGTTAGAACCTAGTTTTGATGCCAATCTACTTCAAGAAGGGCCCAAAATCTCTTGTGCTGAGTGATGTCGTCAAATTGATGTGTTATGATGGTCGAGTGTCGGGTTCACAGTTTGGCAACACTTCGTTGCCTAGAAATGTCTACCTCCTTTCTACTTTTGCATTGCATTGAGCTAGTTTTTATAGAGGATTTCACCTTCTGAAACATTAATGTCAAACCCTAAGTCCGCAGGCACCGCTGAGATTTGACTCTTGTCAGATGATTATGAGACATGGCTCGCACTGACATCAATAGTTATGAGGCATGGCCTCGGATCAGATTTTTTGCTAAAACTTCTTGTCTCATTAATGCAGTTGGTGAAGTTCGTCGTTCTACAGACCCACGGGGTCTCTTTGAAAAGGGGCACGTAGGGGTGCCACGTGGCGGTCATTCCTTGGATGTGGCGACCACGCCAAAGTTTGCCTTTGATTAAAGAGGTGTCTACTTTTAAATGCAAAATTCCAAAGTGTCACAATATCGCGACGTCGTGATATCACGACACTTCGGCCGAGGTTCCCCCTTGGGGCCTTAGGTGTCGCGATATCGCTACACGTGATATCGCGACATATAAGGTCGAGGCTTCCCTCGGGGCCTTAGGTGTCGCGATATCATGACGTGCGATATCGTGACATCTAAGGCCAAGGCTTCCCTCGGGGCCTTAGGTGTCGCGATATCGTGACATCTAAGGCCGAGGCTTCCCTCGGGGCCTTAGGTGTCGCGATATCGCGACGCACGATATCGCGACGTCGCGATTTTGTGACGTCACGAAATCGCGATGTCGCGATTTCACGACATCTAAGGCCAAGGTTCCCTTTTGATTAAGGTTTGTTTGCTCTTGAATTTTTGCTTAAGGTTTGTTTGAACGAAGGCTTGTTAAAGTGACCAACTTTGCTTTGCCATTTTTCGACCTTCTAAACTACTGTGTGAGTGGCTAGGACCACTGTTTGATCTCTAAGGACCGCCCTGAAAGCTGTGTATGTCAATGCGAATAGTGTTTGTAGTCACTTAATCAGATTGGTGCTATTTTGGTGTCTACACCAAGCATCATATATTCAAACAAAGTCTAAATTGCTATAATACTACTGATTAATTAACTAAAAAATAGGTGAAATTGCAGTAAAAACAGTAAAAAAGAGTATATGCACTTTGTCATTTCAGAATATGCAAACATCATTATATAATGCATTTTTCCCATAATTAACATAAAATCATAGTAAAAAGGGTAAGTCAAAGAGTTAAAATGTATCAAAAAGTGTTCATGGATGAGGCAATTCCTGGCCTCATCATATGCATGGAATTGAAATGCAATTTTTTTGTTATTTTTGATGATTTTATTGTTTTTGTTTGTTTTGAATATTTTTTTTGACCAAGCGGTTATGGTAACCCTTGGAGATTTTGGTGTTTGACCAAAGGGTTTATGGATACCTTTGGAGAATTTTTGGGTTGACCAAGAGATTACGGAAATTCTTACAGCGTTTGGGGTTTGACCAAGTGATTGCGAGAATCCTTGGAGATTTTGGTTGGACTATGGCTCTCTAGATGTGGAATGGCCTCAAATGATTGATGTTCAAGGGTTTTAGTTCCTTAATTATTTCAAGAGAGGTGATTTGGTATGTTCCAGATATTATTCTACTATCAATCACATAAGGACCTAACCAGTTTGCCACGAACTTGTCCCGTAGATGGGAAAGAAAATTAGAATTCTGTTGGTTCTATTTTAAGACCAAGTCACCACCCTGAAAGTCCCTTAGGTGGACCTTCATGTTGTATGCTTTCTTAAGTCACTCTTGATAGATACACAAATGCTCGAGAGCATTGATGCGTCGTTCATTGAGCAACGTCAGTTGGTCTAACCAGTCCTGCCACGCAGTGTCATCGTCAATGAACTCTTGCATTGAAATGCGCAGGGAAGAGATTTCCAAATCAAGAGGTATGACTACCTCAAAGCCATACACTAGCAAAAACGGAGTTGCCCCAGTGGGCATTCAAATGCTAGTGCAATAATCCCATAGGGCAAGCAGTATTTGAATGTGCCAATCCTTATGACTATCTACGATGGTCTTTTTGAGGATGGCGACTAGCATTTTGTTTGACGCTTCTGCTTGCCCATTTTCCTACGGATAATAGGGTGTTGAAAAACTGTGCTGAATTTTGTACTTTATGGTCAAAGCACACACATCTTTATTTTTGAATGACGTCCCATTATTCGAAAGGATCTTGGATGGAATACCAAAATGACATATGATGTTATGCAAAATAAACTTCGTAATGTGGGTTCCAGTCGTATAGGTTATCATAATTGCTTCCACTGACTTGGTGAAGTACTTTGTGGCCGTTATGATGAACGTGTGACGACCAGATGACACAAGGGAGATCTTTCCAATTAGATTGAAGCCCCACTATGAAAAATGCCAAGTCGATTGGATCGATTGTAATTCCTGAGAAGGTATGTGTGTCAAATTAGCATGGTGTTGACACTTCACACACTTCTTTACATATGCACAACAATCTCACTCTAAAGATGGCCAATAATAGCCCATGCAAAGAATGCACTTTGCGATGGTCATACCGCTAAAGTGGCCATCACATGTACCATCATGGGCTTGGGTGATTGCCCAAGCATACTCTTGCTGGTCCAAGCAACGGAGGAGGATTCCTTCATAGCTCTAATGATACAAAATGTCTCCTAACAAGACATGTTTTTCTACTTTCTGTTTAAATGATCTTTTTGTGGCTTATGTCAATCCAAGTGGGAGGTTACCTAACTTGAGATAATCCCTTATGGGTGTGTACCAAACCTGCTGATCAGAAATCTCGATGGTATGAATGGCCAATCCCTCTTGAAGTTCATCCCTAGCAAAAGCTAAGCAGGAAAGAACTTGTCAAAACAGCGTTGTGTTGCTATTAAGAGGGGTCAGGGAGAACAAGGACCCCCATTTGGCACGAGTCAGAAACTCATGGATTTGAGAGAACCCATCTTGATATGGTTCAATCTGGATCAGGTGGATTCCTGGTGTTAGGTTAGAGCTTGCATGCTCCATCGTGGATTACGATAATGTTTTAACCTTAATAGTTGTCATCTCATCGAAAGGGTCTTGCGGGATTAGTGACCCCAAGGATTCCATAGTATCTGTAAAATGATTTAATGATCGAGGGAGTGCCTTGATGTCATACCATTCAATTTGTGCCAAGAATTTATCCACAAGGGCTTTGTAGGCCTACAGAACTGGGAATTTACATTGGAATATCCCCTTTACTTGATTCACAATTAACAGCAAATCACCAAAGATGTTTAAACATTTAATGTTCATGGTGATTGTTTTCTGAAGACCTATGAGCAAGGCTTCATATTCTGCATTGTTGTTGGTGCATAGGAAGTCTAATTTAAATGATAGAGGCATTGGAGCCCCTTGTGGAGTGAAGAATACAATTCCCGTGCCACCTCCTTGCTCACATTTAGAACCATCGAAAAAGAGGGTCATGTCAACCTATGACTCAGGCTCATCAAAATCTGGTGATTCTAAAACATGAAAAACCCCATCATCAGGTAGTTCTATGGTCAGAGGCTGATCGTATTCAAGAGGAGCCTCTACTAGTTGATCGGTGATGACTTGACCTTTTATGTATTTTTGTCCAATGAATTCTATGTCAAACTCCATCAACAACATGATCCATTTCATCGTGTGGCTACTATGATAAGTACGACTCATCATGTATCACAATGGATTCTCCTTAGACACAACATACGTCGTGTTGTTGAGCATGTAGTGGCATAGCTTTTTGGTAGCAAACACCACTACCAAGCAGATCTTCTCAACGTATGCATAGTTAAGTTCATAACTAACCAGGGTGCAGCTAAGATAGTAAGTAGCCTATTCTTTATGAAGTTCATTCTTCTAGGATAGCATGGCGCTCAATGCCACCTCAGTAGCTGAGATGTATAAGTAGAATGGCACTCCTGGTCTAGGTGGTGCCAATACTGGCGATGAAGCCAAGTATTGTTTAATTTCATCAAATACTGACTGGCACGCATCATCCTAGTGAAATGTTACCCCCTTATGCAATAATTTGTTCATGGGTCAAAAATTTTTAGATAGCTGCGTTATGAAGCACTTGATTGATGCGACCTTTCCCTACAGACTTTTGAGCTACTTGATGGTAGTTGGGAGAAGCATTTCAAGGATTACCTTGACTTTGTGTGGGTCTACCTCGATTCCTCATTTGGAGACTATGTAACCCAAGAGCTTTCCAAATGTGACACCAAATACACACTTCTTGGTGTTTAGTCTGACTTTATGTTCCATGAGGCGATCGAGGATCTTGCTTAAGTCATAGAGATGATCTAGGCACAAAAGAGATTTGGCCAAAAAATCATCCATGTAATCTTCCAAAGTTTTGTGCATGTAATCATGGAAGATGTATGTCATGGCACGTTGGTAGGTGGAGCCAATATTTTTAAGGCCAAAAGGCATGACCTTATAGCAAAATGTCCCCCAAGGCATTGTGAATGCCGTTTTTAGTTGGTCCTCGAGATTGATACAAATTTTATTGTATCCCAAGAAACCATCCATGAGGGAAAGCATTTCATGGCCCATTGTAGCATCTACCAATGCGTCGATGCTCGACAAGGGAAAATCATCCTTAGGACTCACTTTTTTTAGATCTCAAAAATCGGTGCATATGCGAATCCTCTCGTTGAGATTTTTGACGGGCACCATGTTAGACAACCATGGTGGGTAATCCACGCAGATGACAAACTGTGCATCCAACAACTTTTGTAGCTCATATTTGACCATTAAGGCTACTGTTGGGTGCATCTTACATAGTTTTGGTTTTACTGGCTTGACTATCGGATCAAGCGTTATATTATGCGTGACTAGTTGCGGGTCTAGCCCCGGCATGTCTTTGTAGGACCATGCAAAAACCTCCTTCTTCTCTTTAAGAAGGGCAATGTAGTCGACTTGCTATTCGGGGGATAGACTTACCCCTAGCTTGATGATTTGCAAATTCACTAGATATGAGCCAATGTCTACGTTAGTCATCTCCTCGACCGACATGTGGGACCCATCCTCCAACTGGTGTAGAGTTAGGATCAAGTGGATATCATTTGCTTAATTTAGATCATCGTTTGAAACATAGGGTTCCTCTTTAGCATGGAAGACATCTTGAGTCTGTCCTGGAATGAAATGGAACATCCCACTGCAAGGCCAGTACTCTAATGGGGATGGCAGTTTGTCAGCATACTCCCAGTCTATAGCATCTAGATCTAGATGCAATGACCATATCGGGTCGACTGGATCATGGATGGGGGCGATTAAGTCAATGGAGATCATGTTAATGAAATTATTATGGTCTCCATTACCATAGGTGTGACTGCTCGAACATCTTAGATGATCTTTGTGCTCTGGATCTGGCTCTATGGGTACTGGCATAAATGAATCATCCCTATGCATGAATACGATGACAGGATCTACCCTAGAAACTGATGGTTTTATAGGGTCTCCAGGCAGAAGATGCTATCTGTATACCTGGAGTGGCAGGTGCAGTAATTGCTATAACTATGCCTGGTTTAAGTGCCACTTATGCCTAAGCCTTATGTGCATTTGTTAAAATATGTCATCTATGTCTAAGGGATAATGTTGTTGTCGCATATGATTGAGATAAGCCATCTCAATTTCATCTTCATAATCGTTGTCAGAGATCCAAAGGCCTTCGTTGACTCCAACAATTGTTTGCGACATATCAGGCTCATCTTGCTTGAGCAAATTAATGTGGCCCCATAGAGGTTTTTCTGCTCTCTACGGGGGGACTTGATTCTCTTGAGGTAGCATATGCTCAATTGGAGCATCCAAAGGGAACATTATCAGGAAGCTCTCATGATCATCATCCATGGGAGTCACCTATGAATGATTGCTATCAGACTCGAAAGGATCCCAAGGTGCTACCTCATAATCTGACTCATCTTTTGAAGACACTTCTTGGTCTTTTCCATATCCCTCTTGTAGTTGAGTCCTTGAACTTTCTCCCTTTTCGACCGAAGGGAAAGGGTTGTTACGGTCAACAAGGTTGGTTGTTAGCAATGGGAGATAATCTCCCAATGTATATGTTGTGTTAGTATTAGCATATGGATCTAATGCCAACCCATCCTTGTTGCCTATCCCCAAGCCTTACATTTTTTCTACCAAGATGTCTAGGGGCAGGGGGTGGTTGAACCCTACTCCTGACTTGTCATACGGAATTTAGTATCTCAGTTGGCAAATAACATGCACTCCTTGCTCATACTTGCCCAACCCATATCCATGCCAATTGCATTGGCCAAGATATCTCAATGCAAAGTCTAGGTTGGACAAATAGTTGACGTCTTCTACAAAGGGCTCTTCATCGTCGTCTTCTTGCATATAAGTTTCAATGCCATTATCCAGGCCCCCATAAACAAATTTGGTCTGATTGGGTGGATAGCCTAAAGGAACCACAGAACCGAAGGGGAGTCGAGGTATCCCTATGTCCTGCATGGACTCAAGTGCGGGTGTTCCTACAATTTTTTGCACTATATACTCCCCCAGGCCCATGTTGGCCATATCAACGGTGATCGTTGGTGGTTGAGGGGGAGCGAATGGGAGTCCTTCCGGAGTCCACTCCATGTAGGGTGAACTAGGCGTCTCAACTTCCATTCGACTAGGCATCTCTTTGATAGAGATGGTTGAGACTAGGGGTGATTCCTCTTCTAGGGGTTTCTTTCCCTTGTCCTTTGATGTAGCCACCGTAGGTGGCATCGTTGTTGAAGGACCAGATGAGGAAGATGGACCCTGCTGGGGATTGGATGGATTTTTCAATGTAGATGCCTACGAAATTGGACCCTGTTTAGATGGATTCAACTAAATATCCAAATGCGTTGATGGGAGGGTTGATTGCAGCATGAATTACACCGTATTGTAGTACTTTAAGGGATCTAAGTCTATCAGGACTACATGCACCTGTCCTTCAAATGTATACTTTAGGCACTGATGAGCTATTGAAGGTACACACTTCATGTCCCTAATCCAAGGCCACCCCAGCAAGATATTATAAGCCATCTCACCTTCCAAGATGTGGCACAATGTATGAATAATATTTTGCCCCACTTGGATGGGTAGGACAATTGTGCCAATCGTCGAGCATATTGCATCATTGAATGCTCAAAGAGTATAGGTGGAGGCCATGATGTGAGATGCCGACAACTTAAAATGTTTCAATGTTGTTGTTGTAATGATGTTACTGGATGAGCCTGTGTCCACCAACACCCTCCTATACGGAATCCTGTTGACCTGTGCAATAACGTGCAGGGGTGGTCCGCCACATCACTAGTCACTGATTTCAATTCATCTTCTCTAAAGGTGATGACTGGTTCTGTACATTGTTTGACATGTCCCAAAAAGTTGTTGAAATATTTTGCTTCATGGGGCTGCAGCTCGATGGCTTTTAATATCTCCATTAGAACCTCTCAATGGGGCGCTGATTGTTGAATGAGCTCATATATGGAGAGCGTAGCCGACGTGGTCCTTAGAATTTGGGTAAGTCTAGTCTGAATTATGGCCACTGGTCTAGGCGGGGGAGGTTGTGTAGGGTGCTGTTGAGGTTGTGATGTCAATGGAATCTCTCTTGTGGCCACCGCAGGAAAAGCTCCTAGATACCTCTTGTTCCTAGTCACTATGCTTATCATCCCTACATACCCCTGCATAGGGCAATTTTGTTGCACCTCGTTGACTTAAAGGGTTTTTTCCTATGCATCATGGGTAGGTAGGGGGTCTCTAAAGACTCCCATATGTTGTTTTTTTGGTGCTACGGGGTTGTCCACTGCCAACGTCTTGTTGTCGATTAGGTCTTGCACCAAGCCTTTAAAATTCCAACATGTATTAAGATCATGTCCCTTCCACCTATGGAACCTATAGTACAAGTCCTCATAGTATGCCTTAGGCTTTGGTGCATTGGGGTCTATGGTTTGAATCTCTAGCAAGTTGATCAAGTTCATCACTGATAAGCGGTCAAACAGGGAGTCCCTGGACTCTGTGTAAGGTGTAAAGTTTCACCTAGGGTGATGCTGCTAATTTTGTTTCTGCCTCTAGTTTTCTCTGTCATAGTTTTTAGGAGGCACCACCTAATAGTTAGCCTTTTGAGGCTGTGTTGCTTGTGCAGGCTTAGGGAAGTTTATAGCAACCCGATTGACCGTAGTGGGTTTATGTTGCATGGTTCCTATTTTGGTGTTCTTAAGCCATTCTTTCTTCTTTGGCTTGGAATATCGCCATCCTGTATCTTGATATCCTCATTGATTCTGGCTTACGCCAGAGCTTCCTCAAGAGTGGCATATTGCTACAGCTACAATAGCATGGAGATCGATCTCAAATAGCTCTTTGAGAACATTTGGGTCAGGTCTTGCATGGGAGGGAGGTAGGGCAGCTTTGAAAGCAACGTCCTCCATCGATTCCCGTATGCCACCATGGTTTCTTCCTCATACTACCTGAGGCTAGCTAGGTCGCTTAGTGACACCTTTTTCTTTGTGTTGAAGGTGAAGCATTCGAGGAACGCATCCAATAGCTGATCCAAGTTACTGATGCTATGTTTTGGTAATTGAGTGAACCAATCCGAGGTAGGGCCTGCGAATGTGGTTATGAATGTTCTTAGTAACAAAGCATCATTGTCCTGAATGCTAAAACATTGGCTCAAGAATCTAGTCGCATGCTCTTGGGAATCCTCCTACCCTCTAAAGAGTGCCAACTGGGGCAGTTTGAAGTGTTCAAGGTATGGAGGTGCTGACACTGACGGATGCACATGATGACTACGGAGTTGTTGTAAAGTAGGCTTTTAGGACCCAGAAGTCTTGATTTCCATAGACTCTAAGCGCTCTAACAACGCTTTATATGCATCGAAGGATTTAATTTATTCCTCCTTAGTTTGCTCTCATTGTGGGTTGCGGGGAACTTGGGGCCTATGGAGGGGTGGCTGGATAGCACCCCCTCTGCCTTGGTAGGGGGTTTCAGCCCACTCTTCTTCTTGTTCATACTCCTCATAGGCTTCTTAAGGAGTGCCTGGCCAAGACCTATAAACATGGGTGGGTGTCTGTGGAGAGTGCCCATCATTGTTTCTAGGAGTGGCCTCCTGCTCAGGTCTAGGAGGTCTTGGAGGTAATACTTGATAAGATCACGTAGACCTATCTCATACCAAGGGGTTGTGCCTCTCATACACTTCTACTTTATGCGTACGAGGGTTTGGGACCTTCTCAAGCACATTGTTATGAAGTAATTTGGCTATCTAACACTTAATATGCTCTTTATTAAGGCGATACAGATGCTCTAACTATTGTTGATCTTTCCTGAGCTGCATGATTTACGCTTGGTGGGCAGCATGTCTGGCAAATGCCAAGTCATTTTGTTCTGATGTCTCATGTTTAGGAAGCCTAGATGCCTCTCCTACATGTCTATCTCGGTTGTGGTGATCTGAGACCCTTATGGGTTTCTTTCCTCTGTCGAGGTTAGCTACATTCACCTGAGGATTTGGCCTCAATGGGTGATCTTGATACATAGCAGGTGCAGAGGTGCATTTCTCCCACGTTGTGTACTACTCTTGAGGAAAGTGGTGGTCTTCCTCGTACTCCCTTTCATATGCATGCAAGGTGTGAGCAAAATTGTCTTGCCTTGTCTGGATATCCTGATACTCTAGATTCGGTCTAGTGTTTCTAACAGTAATATGGGGTAGAGGAGGGATGACGAAATCATGTGGCACCTCCTTATGGACCCTATTTTTCTCTAGCACCTCATCACTAGGCCACTCATAATGAGCATCTAAGGGAGGCATCCTATCTATGTTGAGTGCCATGTGTAGGTTCTCCTCTTGAAAGGATCTATGTTGAGTGGGGGTGCCTCTCAAAGAGGTGCCTTTATAGTCCTATTATGTGATGGCATGATGTGGACTATCTTGTGTTTCATGCTGCCAAGGCGGGATGACCAAGTCCTCAGGACTATATTGGAGGTGACTTGCCCCCCTTTGTACACTTTTTACAGTGCTTTCCAATA
This sequence comes from Wollemia nobilis, assembly GCA_028583015.1. Taxonomy (NCBI): domain Eukaryota; kingdom Viridiplantae; phylum Streptophyta; class Pinopsida; order Araucariales; family Araucariaceae; genus Wollemia; species Wollemia nobilis. The sequence continues at coordinate 194,471 of JAQPPZ010003359.1, forward strand.
ATTGGGCTCGGCTACGGGTGTACACCATGGTGATGCTTACCTAAATATGCATAGATTTTTATCTTCTTGTAGGATTTCTTATGCTACACTAAAAAAGAAATATCACAGACACAAAACAATGATTATCTCGTTTAAAGATTAAAAGTGTGCCCTAAACCTGGTTCAGTGTGTTTTTAATGTTTGTTTTGAAAGCTTTTGTAAAGAACATTTAAATGTAGTATGATGGCTCTTATGACTCCCAAAAATGGTCGCCCCTTCGATATACCATTGCCAAGCCGATATACCAACCTCTCTATATACCCACCCTTACGTGAGGGAAACTATTAGTACGTTAGAGCAGATGGTACATGGAATATAGGTGGTACAAAATGGGAATCACTCTATTTTTGACACCTACCATAGAAGACTTATCCTCATGCACTAGGAATCACCCCAACTACACATGGTCAGCTTTCATCAGGATTTACGTCTAGCAACAGTCACGATCGGGGTTATGTATGCAGTATCTCAAGCCAAGGTGGTGATGAAATCGACCGTTGGTCTTGCTCAAGGGTTGGGGTTTTACGACCAACTCCTTATTGTTTTAAATTGCCACGTTGTGTGTGGGGTTCTTTTTAAGTTGCATAAATGAAGCAAACAAGCATTCCAACTCTCCTATGCAAGCAAATAACCAGAGAACAAAAAGCAAAAATTAACAGAAGGTGTTTAGGACCCCTACCTTTTCTCTGCCCAAATCATATGTCTCTGTATTTCTACCCTGAAATTGCACAAAGAGCTATTCATCCTAGGGTGATATGAAAAACAAGTTTGTATTCGTTCCAGGGTGAGACGAATTCCTATTCGTCCCTGGGTAAGATGAATTCTAGCTCTGTACTCATCATAGATTGAAACGAACAGCAATACAGGGTTTGAAAACTTGGTACCTGCAAGCAAAAACAAGAAACTTTGATCAGATAGTTAATATTAAAAATTAAGAGATAGAGGTCCCACTGTGATCACCACTAAAAGCACAAGGATATGAAAACAAAAAGGAAAATGCTAATTACAGTGCGTATAAAACCAAACTTAACGACAAAAGCCTATGTATTGAAAAATGCATGAAAGAATAGAACATAAATGAATCGACACAAGATAAAAGCAATATAGAATATTTCCCTCTTTAGTGATATGCTTTTAAAGTCGTGTTACAATACATCTCCTTCCTTTTTAGGGGATAGGAGCGTTAAATATGTTTCTTATCACATCCATGAATAGAAATCCTTCTTCCACGTGCCCACATGTAATATGGGTGGACCAAAATGTTGCCACCACTTGTGTATATGAGTGTTGACTCCTTACTTCTCCTCTTATTTTTGAGACCTATGTTCAAGGAAACATAAAATATCAGTAGCACCTACAGAGAGAATAGAACATGCATTTCCCAAGGCCTATTGTTAGTGTATGCATGAAAATATTAAAATGATAACCAAATGAACTTAGATAGACCTAAAAATTTAACAGAAGCATGAATATGTTACTAGGAGGCCATTGCAAAAGGAATAGTCATGAAATTCCTCACATATTTGTATTCGCTCCGGGGTGGGATGAATAGACCTACAATAAATTGTCAAAAAGCACCCTCTTCAATGTCCTATCCAAGAAGCTCCAAATGACTTGCAAAGTTGGTGTTAGCTAATTGGGGGTGTTTTGGGAAGACCCAAAAGGTCATATTTCTCCAATTTTGCCTTTATCACCTAGATTTTTCTAGTGCCATCTGTAAGTTAGTAAATGCGAGAAATGATAAAAACATGGTAAAAATTTATCAGAATGAAATGAAATTTAAAATACAGCCTATTTAAATGACCTAGAATAATATGCAAAAAGAAAATAAAATTAATCTTCCATAGATTTCTAATCGCTTTGGGGTGGGGCATTTAGAACTACGACAGCTTGGGAGGCACCCGGGGGCAGGACGCCCACTATTTGGGACTCTGTTTCGGCACCAATCCACTTGGGATGGGTCCAAAACCTCTTATGGGGTGTTGTCGACAATTTTTGTGGAATATTATGTCCAAATTTTTGGTTTTGGGTCTGAAATGCGCCTCCAATGATCACCCAATAACCTCCCTCCAAAAGAGAGATCAAGGATGTGAAGGCACAAACAATGGGTGAGGATATATTTTAGCAGCACTTCGTTTCTCCAAAATATCCTCTCTGTATCTCCTTTTTGGGTGAGAAGACTCACAAATTTATATACCTAGGGTCTCTTTGTTTGAATGCGCATGCGAGGGTGCCACTTGAGTTGATTGTCCTATTTTGAGAGAAAATATTATTCCCTGATTTAGAGTCTCCTTGCATGAGGTATCTAAAATAAAGACATGCATGACTAAAGTCTCTCTTCTTGATTTGAAGCCATTCCTCGTAATTACATATCCTGAAGTTGCAGTTAACTGGTGGACCTATTGAGGTTTGACTTTTTGCCAATAAAACATGCTATTCACCTCACCCTAGGGTGAATGCTGCTATTCGTCCCTGGGTGGGACGTATACTAGTTTGTATTCATCCCAGGGTGGGGCGAGTAGGTAGCAAAGTGCCAAAAGGTGCCAAATTGACTCTTGACCTTCCAAACTACTATTGGGAGTGGTTAGGACCACAGTTTAACCTCTGGGGGCTGCCCTAGGGGTTGTTTGTGTCAATGCGATCAATTCTTGTTGTCACATAATCGAATTGGTGTTGTTATGGTGTCTACACATCCCCGACAAAGATGTCAAAAAATTGTTGGAACCGATTCTAGAATTTGTGGGATTTCGATTGTCATGCTACAAGAATCTGTTTGAAACCAACAAGTTATTACAGGATCTTGTCGACCTACCTCATATTCTGTTAAACACAAATATTGCTAAGTGAAAACTACAAAATGGGTAAGGAAACCCCAACGGTAATTCTATGATTAAAACTCTAGTTACACACTCCAGATTTATATTATACTATATGTATTAAAATGACCAAGCATGAAAACAACCATTTTTTATGCCTTATGTAGACTGGTGCCTAGATTCATTGGGTTTTTATAGCAATTTAACTATAATATTGTCATGAACAAAAAGAAGATGAAGAGAAAAATTGGTGTTCTTAATCTTATTTGAATATCGTAATAAAACCAAGAGTTAACCAATGAGAGAAATGTATATAATGCATTAAAATAATGTAACACATTATACAATGACACAAAATACCAATACAGAGAAATGATAGGAATAAAACTCAGAATTGTATTGATTTATGAAATATTATATGCAAAGTTGGAATAATACCTTTAAAATTTATTTTTCTCAATAGAATATATCAATACAATGAATAAGACTCTATTTAAATAATATAACAGGTCTCTCCTAATCTCCTTATTTCAATATGATAACAGAAGAGTCTCTGAATCCTAGGCTCAATAATACTGGAAATATTCTCATCTTCTTGAATGCTTTCCTATCATAGGATCCTGCACAACAAGGGGAGGAAGAAAGAATGAATAAAATAAAATAGACACAAAAAGGAAATACAACAACACAACTACCAGGAACTCAAGTATACCTCTTAGCAAAAATGCTATTCTCTAATTGCTTGATGCAGAATCTATCCTCAGCTACCTCTTCTTATAGCCTCTGGTTCTTGATTTTGTTGTTTTTGGTTTACTTCTAACTGTACACTTGTCAATATTTGATTGAACCCATTCTATTTGCTTTCTAGATGGTGTGGCTCTGAACTGACTATTAAGGTTCTTATTTGGAATGAAGGGAGCTCTTTGTTATTTTAATTTGGTCTTTTTGCTCTCTTTGGTTGGCCTTAGAAACTAAGGATTCAACATTATATTTTTCCTTTTTGTTTTGCTTGTCCTGGCCATCATGCTTGGCTACTAGGGAGCGGTTAGGCTGTCATCGTGAATTCTAGACGAGGAACGGAGGGGGGCCCAACGTGATGGTGAAGACAAGGGGTGGCGTTCTAGTGGAAAACATATGGAGTTGCATTGATCATGATATAGAGTGAAAAATTAAGGATGGTGAGGGTTTGATGGATGGAATGACGTGGGGTAAATGGTAAGAAACGATAGTAGGCAAGGGTGACATATTAGGAAAAATATCAGGATGTTCAAGGAGGAATACCCAATAGGAGGAGGGTAGTGGTAAGTAGGAAGAATATGGGAATGGACAACAATATCTAGAAGCATCTATAATTTGCTTCCATAACTATACTCCGTCGAAGTGCTCCCCTGGTAACTATATTCCGTCGAAGCATGGATTGAATTATTTCCTGCAAGTTAGAACGTTGCTTTCTTTTTCACGTGCTTCCTTCATCTCCAGTATTTATAGAACATAAAATACATATGCCTATATCTTTTGCACTTCATTGTTTCTCTTTACTGATATCCTTTAGATCTCCCTTACTGTCTCTTATTTATAAGCCTCAACCATGTTTATTGGTCTCATTTTTGTGGTACGTTATTATTCCCATGGGATACACATGATCTGGTTGTATGCTCGATCGTTAGGTTTTATCTTCTATTTGGTCTGCTTTATTTTTATCTAGGTACCATCCATCGAATTTACTATGATTTGTTCGAATCTTTCATTCCATGAGTATCTTCTCAGATTCATGGTGTTTTTGTGTACTACTTTGACTTTATCTCGGCTATTGATTTGTATTTGCATCTTTCGGTGTACCTTGTTGTGACTGATTCACCTCTTTAATTTCCTCCTCAATCTCTTCTTAGGGTGTTTTTGTGCAGTGATCCTCCTCAGATTATCGAATCTTTTTATAGATGAGTACGCAAATTTTGATGGTTTGCAATCTTCTCAAGTTCTATCATGGCTGCTTCTGATATTCTTAATCCTGCAAGAGTGTTAGTTTCTAAAACTTTGAATACGTTGGTCAATGGTGGCTTTGATATTTTCATAGTTATTGGGCAAGAGGTTTGACCAAGTACAATTGCTCGATCCACCTTTGTTCGTTTGTTGTTTTGATCTTTTATAACCTTTGGGGCATGCACTATCATTGTATTGATTCATGATGGAGTGCATTCGTTGATGTTCTAAAAACTGCATGATTATTAGTACATCTGTTCGCATATAAACTTTAAAAATAATCATGGTTTATTTATCCTTGCTTAATAATGATTATCCAATATTAATCCCTATGATTTTTAATTCTATCAATTTGTATTAAGCGGTGGTAACATAAAACACATGCACTTCCTTATGTGATCACCGTTAGATCTTACCAAGGTGGGGCGTGACCGTTGGATCATACATATGCATGTAGATCTTAACCAATGGGAAAAACCATGCATACCTTGGACTAATTTTATCAATCATTTGTAATATAATGCTTAGGCTAACGTTAGGTTTTTTTTCTATATGCGCATCGTTGGATCTTAGGAGGAATGAACGTGGTCATTTGATTTAGACATCTTCATTTAGATTTGGATATTTTTCCGCCATCACATGCCTTCACATCTGTTGATTCTCGAATTATTTTGGGTGCTACCATTAGATTTGTTCATAAGATGCATACTATATATCCAATGTTAAAACTTTTGATTTTATATTAATCCCGATTAAGCCAAAAAGGGGGAAATAAACCAACATTTTAAACTCTTGCTAAAGCACAATTAATTTTGTCTTTACCTTTGCCTTTCTCTTCCGTTCGTGGTTTCAAAGCGGTCATTGGATCTAAGTGGAGATAAGCATCGTCGTCAAATTTAGTCAACTTGCAAGTTAGTTTACCCAAGGGTGCATAATATTAATCCTAATTAAGCCGAAAGGGGAATTATTATCCAATGTGTTATAGAACCTCGCTAATGATGTAATTAATATTTAATTAACTTTTTTAAAACTTAAGACTTTAATGCAACTTTAGTGAGTGCACCATCGTTAGATCGATTATCAATTGAGCGTAGTCGTTTGATCTTGGTAACCAGCGCAATGATTAATCCAAAGGGGCACGTATTTTAATATTGATTTTAAAGTGAAATTTAATGGGAACACACGTGACTGTTGATCTAGACGTTGCATGGGCGTGATCATTTGATCTATAGGACTTGCTCATTGTTTAAATGATATATTGACCCATGATGACTTAAATTAAACCTTTGAATTTTTGGAAATTATGTGGCTATTGAATCTATTTTGGATCAAGCGCATCTATTATATCAATCGGAGATGCTTGATTTTTAAACCTTAGGTTAAACCTTATTGACCATTTGACTTATCTTTAGGATTTATTCATGAGAGCACATCCATCGGATTTTTTAATACAATGCGCTATCGTCCGATTAAGCCTAAGGTGCGATATTTTTACTTTTGACCTATTTTGACTTGTTTGGTTTATCTCTTGGTCAATTTTATTAATGTGTTGTCATCCAATTTCTTCTGGATCAAGCGCAACCCTTGGATTAAATTTGAGGTGCTTTCTTGTTAGCTTAGTGGGGCGCCTACCCTTAGGTTTTAATTAATATTTGCTTCGAACCTAATTTTTTTGAATTTGTAGACCAAGGCGAATATTTAACCGAATTTAGGTTTAAAAGATTTTAATTGTCGGTTTAGACCCAAGGAAATTTTATGAAGGTTGGACTTTGGCTTAGGGATTTAATTTGTAATTTTCTATCCTATCCACTTTGAGGTACTTTGATTGATATAATGAGGCACACATTATTAAAAGCTAAGTTTTAGAATTTATCAAACCAACCAATGGAATTTTTATTTTAATATACTCACAACAACTCAAACAGTGACCAGCATTATGGATACTTTGATTGAAACCAAAAATTTTAAAATTGGGGGTTTCAAAGTTGAGTCAAATTTGGCTCCAAAAATTACATTATGCATCATCACATCTATCTTACATCATACATCATTGCACCCACTTTACATTATATCTATACTACAACGACATCATTTTCCTCCATGCCACCACATACACATATATTCATCCATCATACTTTCATCTATTTATATTCTACATAACACATACACATGAAATCATACATACTTTCCAATCAAATAACACAACATATATATAAGAGCCACAACCAAATATGTATTTATATATATAATTATGAAAAATACCCTTAGGCTACAAAAAGAGAATATGTACGCAACCCATCATAACCCATGCCCATAAACTACAAAAAATAAATACCCCTACAAACCAACCTCAGACCTGCTACCCACTAGGATTCTCACCACTACCCTCATGAGTCACCATCATCAGCTCAACCTTGTGCACCTCCACCACCATGCTCAACTCTACTAATGCTCCTACTATCTATGCAGCCACAAGCGCTATCACCCTATCCAAACCTAGGACAACCCCTTCTATCTACAAAAATATGGGTGCCTCTGTCCCTGCCTTCCTCCACACCATTGATATCATGCTCTGATGACTCTACTATGACTATTTTTTTGCTCACGATCATGATCTTTATCTCAACTATGACCTTCCATAATATAAAAGTTGATGCCCATACAAAGCTAAGGTAAACTCACACTCCTTACACATTTCTCCCTCCTCCTTTAACATCTCTAATACATCCTCATTGGTCTTTCACAAATAGTTGACCTTAGCCCTCAAAGCATCTACCTTAGTCGAGACTTGTTCCCCTACCCTCACCCACCCTTCCTCCTCATGTGCCTATCATTACCACTTTATTTTGGTACATAACTCAACCACCTCCACCATATTAATAACATGCCTAACATCCCTCAGCATGTCCACCTACTACATCCTCATCACCTCTACCTTCAATCTCTTCCCAAAATTCATAGTATTTTCTACCATGTGACATAAACCCTCTACAACCTATGCATACCTCACCTCCTCTGCCTTGAGCTACCCACACAACTCTACACATTGTATCTCAAATACCTTCTTCTTTTCATCACTCACCATATCAATAGCTACCAACCTCTCCTCTAGCTCACAACACTCCTCTATCCATGTCTCAAAATTTGTTACCCAACCTCCCTCACTCTCTTTTATCTGCCCCTCCAACTATTGTACTCTCTCTCATAGTACCAATAGCTCCTCATAAGCATCCCTCGTATCCTTCTCATCAAAGGTAATATCTTCTATATCTCCCATATCATCAAATCCCACATAAAAATCCACCTCCTCCATGATCAATGTATCATCCATAGGCTGCTCTCCACCACTAGCATGTACCTTTGGTAACCTCCCAACAGGAATGCTGGACCCACCACCTTGATGTCACCTCGACTATAAAAGTAGTACCTCTACCTCATTCCTTGATACTCCCTTTGTACTATTCCTTAATCCTCTCAATACCTGATCCTCTCACAAAGGTACCCCCCTAGCTAGCTACACCCAACAATTAATCACACCAATGTCAGCCTCCCAACTCTATGTTACCCACCATGCATCATACTCGAGAGTATTTTTCACATCCTCCATGTTAGGAATCATCATTCATTGATCCCTCTTACCATTATAGGGAGGCACTACATGGTTACTTCCTCTATCACCCTATCTCCTATAGATCACAAAAGACACATCTGGTATACTCTATTTTAATCCAAACTACCGCATAACCCTAATAAAGGGAAATAAATCAATCTATCGTGTATACCACTTTACTAGCCATCAACCTTGATGGATAGCTCCTAATTTCTCCTCATCCTTCTCCCTTGTCACCCCATCCTTCTAGTTCCTCCAATGAATATGCTTAGGGTCCAATGACCCAAATAGTCTCATCCATAATAGATAATCCCCTTCATGTGGTCTCTTCATCCCCTTCTCCTCATTTTTTTACCATCTCAATGCATAGGGTAGGTTAGTATTACCCCATGCATGAGCTGGATATGGCAATAATTATGGCCACTCTACTACTATATGCTTCCATGCCCACACCTGTAGCAATAACATCCAACTCAACCCCATTTGTGTAGCTCACACCACATTATGTAGCTCTCTATAGACCTATGCCAATAGCGCAGGTGCCCATGCAAATACCACCCCATGCTCTACCATATCGCACACTATATCCAACATGTTCTAGGTAAACTTCACCCTAGAAGTATCTATCAAAGCATATGTAAAAATCATTAACATCACCGTACATTGGCAATCAGACAACATATTTTGATACCAAAAATACTCATAATTTATCCTTTTTTTGGTATTTATATCCTCCCATATCACACCAAATGCACACTATAACACCTCCTCCTACCTCTCATCTATTGCTACCCTCACTAAAACACCCTTAATCAGTCATTTGTATATCTTGTACACATCCTCCAGGGTGATAGTCATCTCACCCATTGAAAATGAAAGGTGTTCCTATCGAGATCCCACCTTGCACAACATCAAAATGTAAGCCCTTTTATCATGGATGCTCATGCAATCCCACACTCCTTTAAGCCACACATTCTCCAACCACTTTAGATCTACCTCACCCAAGGCCTCACTTAAATCAACTCTCATCTATTGTACATGATGTCATGACTCAATCATCTTCATCTATTTCATCCGTAAACATCACAAAATTTCATGTCAGTTCCATACACAATTTTTATTATTTCATTCAAAAACTCACTTCATACAACATTAATACAACATATCACATGCATTTGTAGAATTAAAAAAGAATCAACACTTAGGCCCAATTTATAGGTCACCCTACAAATTTAGCCAGATAGCCACTTTTGTGCAACCATTATCCCCCTTCATGGAAAACATGTTAAAACAAAAAATTAACACAAACAATCATATTCAAATGAAAACATCATACATTTCATTTAAATACCAATAATATCATGCATTTCAATACATGCACATAGTTAACATTCCAAACCACATTTGACAACAACAACACAGTCACATTTTTGGATACCCATTTTGCCCTCCCATGGTGAAAGTGCAAACAAACTCCAAAAATAGTACATATATGGATTCCAATAGACACACTTACACTTGGCCAATTGCATCTCGTAGCATGAAATTTGAACATTCACCAAATCAATACAAAATATAAAACATATCATATTTTTGGATACCCATTTCTCTATTTTATGGTAAAATTTTCTACGGTTTTAAAAAATGATACACCATTACTCACATACATCATAGTCAAAGTTAAATAATAATACATCCATTAACATGCATTCACACAACTTTCCATACCACACCGAAATGTAAACACAATCTTTTTGGATACCCATTTCCCTATTTTACGA
>JAQPPZ010003360.1:0-21366 GCA_028583015.1 Wollemia nobilis
AGGATCCGTTTTATAGGGATGGCCTGCATATTTATAAGATATGCGACCATTACATGTTACATTCTAAAAGCAAATTGATTTTTTATTTTACTATTAAAACAATACGTAATAATAAAGGAGATAAAATGAAATCATTAAACTCATAATATATATTCAGTGTATTATGTATCAGAATAGAATACTTATGATAATTTGCTCTACCCGATTACATTGATTTTACATGATTTCTAAAAAATGGATGATATATGGTTCTTGAAATTTTCCTTGGTCCACATCCATCACTGAAATCACATTTGCACCCATTTTTGAAATCACCATTATATTCTATCAATAATATGGAATCACCCTGTATTTCTATGTTAATAGGAATCAGGTGCCAACTATTTAAAAAATATGAATTAGACACCTAAATGGGAATCATATGCTTAATAGGAGTAGGGTACCCGATAGTTAAGTGCCAAACAATAATTGAGAACCTAAATGGGAGTCGAGCGCCTAACTTAGTGCTTCATCATTACCTTCAATTTTCATCATAAATGGAAAGTGCCAGGTCCGAGTGGGACCTCGACGTAAACATGCCAAAATACCATAAAATACACTATATTTACACATAATCCACTCAATTACACATATTAGAAAACATACAAAATCTAATATTAAATAAATATAAAATTTGCATAGAAACACATATTTCTATTAAAATAAATACCGTAATATATATGAACAATTTGTACAAAAATGAGCATTTTTAGGGCTCATCATCCCCCCATGCTTAAGGGTTGGCATGTCCTTATGGCACTTTATACTGGTAATTATCAGTTTCATTTACAACCTTCCAGTAAGCCCTGACTATTTCTTTCCTCTTATTTTTAGTAGCTTTGGTTTTTGCTTTATCTCCAAGCTTTTGTCCTTTCGATGTTTTGGTCATGGTTGCCTCCTATTGCTACATTTTTAGGTGCTTTTTGTATCATGTTGGTTGAATGGGCCCTATTTATTTACCTAGATATTCCTTTATCTAGGCTTTCCTCCCTTTCTCAATTTTTAAGTAGTAGCTAGTAAAAGTGGAGGTATCCTTTGAAAATGTGAGCTCAACCATACTCCAATATTCAAGGTGAAAGGGTAAATTTTCTCTCACTAGCACTACAGATTCATCACCAAATGGGATATTGGATTTTTTAGAAACCTTGGCCTTGGGAAAACTAGCCACTGTTGGGTCAATTTCAGCATCATCCTTAGACTCTACTTCTTCCACCAGAGGGGATTTGTTGCTTGTTGTTTGATTTACATGTGGTATAGGACCTAGCAGTCCCATATTCATGAAATATGCCTTTGTCTTTAAAGGTTTATCACATATTGACCCAAACAAGTTTCATAACTATGCTGGTCAAGAAACTTTAATTTTTGCTCGAGGGTTTTTAGATGCCTCTCTGGCCTCTTTTCTAGCATCCTTGGTTTCTCTTTTATAGACCTTCCTATACTCCTTGTTATCTACTTTAATATACACATTTAGATATTTGAAATTTTGTCTTTTCTCATCAAACAACTTCAAATTATCTACCCATTCCTTATTTGAATCCTTACCTGATGGTTTTAACTATGCAATCCTTGATCTGGTCTTGGGTATTTGTTGAGGTCCCCTTAAAACCTTCCTCTTTGATCTCAGATTCTTGGGCCGATGTGCAGGACTTGTAGGTATATCTAGAACATGGGTTTTTTCCCATTGTGCTATTGCTCCTGCTACTACTTTATCTTTAGAACTTGGAGACTTCTAAGTCTCCCATGCCTAATTTGTAGGCATTTACTCATGTGACCCTTTAATCACATTTTGTTCAGTAGGTGACTCCTCTACTAAATTCTCCTTTTCTTCTTGAAGCTGCTCAGGCTTAACCCCTACATATCCTTCTAGTATCCTATAGAGTGAGTAAAATCCTAAGATTTTTCAACCCCTTGATCCTTCTCTACAGCCTTATCTAAAATCTAAGGCTCTTTAGCCTCAATTTCATCTTCTTGTCTTGTGTCTTCCTCCACAAATTTTGTTGAAAGTTAAGGTTCTTCAACCTCAATTTCATGCTCCTGATTTAGCTCTGTATCTGCAAAGGAAGATGATGTTGGGAATTGTCCCCTATCAACTTTAGGACCCCGATATTACCCATGTTCTAGAGAGTAAGTTGTTTAATGGGGTTGTTCAACCTCCATTGCTTCATTTTTTTCTTGTTCTAATTTTGCATATGATTTTAGGGTGGATTCTTCATCTACACTTTCAATAATAATTATGGGAGTCCTTGTCTAAGAATTAGGGCTCCCTCATGTAGACATATTTCTAGAAGAAGCTACTGATCGATCCACTATATCATATTCCTGGTTGTAATTCCTTGCATTTGAATGAAAAGGGCCATAGGAGGCTATTTTCTCCTTTGAATCTGGAGAGGTAGTGTGCACTTCCATAGCCTAATCAGATTGCACCATCACTTCTGCCCTAGATAGTCATCAAACCTTAGGTTTTTGGGCTTGTAGCTACAAATTTGATATTGTATCCTATAGTTGATGAATGGTCTGATATAGTTCCTACAATTTTTCTATATCTACTTTTTGGGACTCTTGAAAAAGATCTTACTCTTCCTTAGGCCTCCCAAATGTAGGCCTGTTATTTCAATATTTGTAGCTACTACTACAAATCCTTTGTTTGTATTTTCTACTGAGGACTATGATCCTTGGAAAAATACTACAATATGTGGACCATGAACTCATCCTTGTTCAAGTTGTCAATTACTACATCATCATATGATGATCTATAAACCACCATGGATACCTTTGTCCTTATAAAAACTAGTTCTGGTGGAAATCATCATGTAATTAGGGCTTGAAAGATCCTATCCTACCTCATCATAAAATTAAGGTCCAATAGGGGATGAAGCCTATCCTACATCCTCATCAAATTGAGGAAAAACATGGGATGAGGCTTGCCTTATGTCTTGTGTATTTTCCTTACGCTAAGATACAGACATCGTCTTTGTTTTTTATTCCATTCTATCAATAGACCAATGAGTCTGTTCTAGAACCACCACTTCTTCCTCTATCCTTGGAATTGCATTATTTCCCTTAGCTTCCTCAACCATCACATTTTTTTGTGACTCGGTATATCTCACCAAGACTAAAATTAGGCCATGGTGAGCCAGGGTAGACATTGTGCCTGCCTGGTACCATCTAGCCTCATCCTTGAGTGCACATGCAAGATAACGGGGGATATTTATCTTATCCCCATGTAGTATATGGTTTAGGAAATAAAAATTGTTAGAGTTTAGACTGTAAATCCTACCCATACAAGTGAAGAATCGGGTAATATACTCGAATATCAACCTCCAAAGCTTAGGGATGTGTTGCTTTGGAAAACCAACATGCATCAGGTACTATGTTGGGTGCTCAAAGAATCTTTGCATGCAGAGTGCAGGGTTATCCTCCTTATATGTACGTTCCCTTGTTTGGGGAAGGCCCGTTACCGCAACAATGTATTCTTTGGTGACTATAATTTCTAGTTCCTGCATGTGAACAATTTTATTACTCATGGATACTATAAATTCATTAGCCACCTCTACATCCTGGTTTTGGAAAACCAGATGGCATTATTCCAACAATTCGATGGCATTGAATTACAATTGTACATCCTCACTAATGCATGATTAATATGTAGGCTCACTCTTTTTCAATAGGTGTTTGGTAATTTTTCTCCCCATGACAACGTTTAAATTTCTCTCAGCTTTGATTTTTTCTTATAGCAATTCCTCACACTTGAGTTTCTATTGCCTACAACTCTTTTATTTTATTGCATAAATTTTTGATAATGCATGGTTTAAATCACCTGCATCTGTGAACGCGGACACCTGATTACAATAATTAGAAATAATTATGGTTATCTATGTGAAATATCATTAAATGTTGTTCTAAATTTTGTGTATATGATGACCATGAGTGTTTTCCCCAATCAAAGTAGTGACACACTGAAAAATGTCAAGTGGAGAGAAATGGGTGGTTTGTAATTCAAAGGGGATTGTGTTGACACTGTTTTATAGAAGCATATGCCTATAAAAACAATATATAATAAAAAATTAAGCAAATACCTGTATTATTTTTAGTTTTGTATAATGTGCAAACACTCATGGTGCACTAGCATTGGCTTCTTGATGATGACTAGGCATTCAAGAACAAAGAATTATAGGTGTATTTTCCATGTAGTGAATTTCTCTCCATTTTAAATGGTTATAGGTTGTTACCATTTGATACCTTTGATAATTCCTGCACATTTTAAATAAAATGATAGAAAAACACATCTTCTTAGGATTAAAAACATCCTCTCAAAAATTATTTGTTGATGACTTTGGAATGTGCACAAATTTTCAACAGAAAAATTAAAATAATTTTATCCATTAAAGTTTTACTTAAGCACATGGGTGAGATGCTGACATGGCTCGGGCCACTCCCTAATGCTAAATATTATTCATACAATGCACAAACACCCATGAAAATAGAAATCAAGCACTTTTCCTATGTGGAAATTGGGTGCCTTCATTTGAATCAAGGCACACATGCGCTTGGAAAATAGAAAGTAGGTGCATTAGCAATGAGGTGTCGTGCTTAATATGGAAAGCAGGTGCCTTTTTCTAGCAATCAGGAACCGTACTTAAATCAAAAATAGAAATTAGGCACATTTTTATTGGAAATCGGGTCCCATACTTAAAGCAAAATTTATACAAAATATATTTTTTAATATGTCTAGGAAATTAGGTGTCGCTTTCCCAAAAAATGGAAGTCAAGCACAATTTCCTTGTAAAAACAAGAATCAAGCATTGTTCTACCAGAAAATGAGATGTAGGTACCTTTTCCTTGAAATATTGGGAGTTACACGTCTTTTACCGTACAAATGGGAATCAAACACCATTTCCCCAAAATATAGGAATTAGGTGCCTTCTTTCATAAAAATAGGAGTCAAGCACCATTTTCTCTAGAAAATGGAAATCAAGCATATTTCTCATCATAAAATGGAAAGTAGATGCTCATCCTTTATGTCAATATCTGCTGATATGTCCACTAGTGTACACTTTTAGTTGATTAGACCTTCAACATTTTTGTTTTGAAGAACATGGACAGAATCAACATCTGCTCTATAAACCAACATTTGAGCATTTTTCTTTATGAAGATAAAAAAACAAACACCCAAACACTTTTTCAGATATGGTTTTCCCCCTCCAAGTGGGGATGAGATAATTCTACTAGAATTTAATCTCCTAGAAAGCTGGTATTGTGCAGGTTTATGAATCTTGTGCTTGTTAGACCTAGGTTTCCCATGCTGCCTAATAGTTGCACTCAGTGCATCGTTCCTACAAAATAGAAATACAACTAAAGAAAGAAAAATTGTAGAAATTTTTAAATAATAATTATTTTTGGACCATGTGGACAACATCCACATATTAATGAACCATTTTAAAACTAGAATCAACTGGGGTGTTCCCCATGCCTAATATGAATTTCATCATATAAGTCTCAAAAACATGATATAGCCGTAATTGGTGACCATTTATAGTTAATGTAATTTTGCTACCATCAATTGTTCTGATACTAAAAGCTCTATTGTTAATGAATTCAGTCACTTATGGTCCCATCCAACACTGCATGATTTTAAATTTCCTTTTTTGGAATTGAGAGTCATATAATAATGCATACTCTCCCACTTTTAACTACTTTGATCTGGTGTGACGATCATGCCACTTGACCCTCTATTTTTGGATGACATCTATCTATTGCAGAGCATCAAGATAGTATTCATCCAGTTGGTTAAGCTATTGAATCCATTCCTTTTATGCCTCATCTAGATTTAGATCTAAATATACTACAATTCTGAGTGTTTTAATATTGAATTCTATGGGCATCATAGCATTTTTCCCATATACTAGTTGGAATGGTGTAAAACTTGTAGTAGTCTTCCAAGTGGTTCTGTAAGCCCATGCTACTTTTGGTAATATTGTGGCCTATTCCTTCCTATGCTATTGTACTATATTAATGAGAATTTTCTCATGTTCATGGTTGGTTACCTTTACATGCCCATTTGTCTGTGGTGATAAGGAGTGGTTTTGTTATACCTAATTTTATATTGCTGCATGAGCTTCTAAATCATCTTTGAAGTAAATTCAGGCCCTTTATTAGTTGTGATATCCCTTGGAAACCTAAATTTGGTGAAAATATATTAATACAATAAGTCTACTATAGTCTTCTCTTTATAATCATGCAATACCTACACTTCAATCCATTTGGTCACATAGTAAGTGCAAGTTAAGATATAACTCTTACCTACTGACTATGAATTAATAGATCCTACAAATTCCATATCCCATTTTTCAAATGGATCTATGTGCACATGTGGTTAGAGTGGCATTTCATATTTGAGAGTAGGTCTATCCATCCTATGACATTGATCACATTGTCTCATATGCTTGGTTGCATCCTTGAATAGTGAAGGCCAGTAATAACCAACCTACAATACTTTGAATGTAGTCCTTTTTCCTATACAATGGCTACCACAAGGTTCATTATGGCAAGCCTTCAGTATTTATACAATATCATTATCAAAAACACATCTTCTCATGATCTAATCAGACCCTATTTTAAATAGGCACCCATCAATCTACAATAACTCTACACTTTTCTCAATTAAATTTTACTTATAACGTGGTGAAAGTGTAGGGGATACTTTACTAGTGGCTAAATAATTAGCCATATATGTGTGCCATGGTATTTTTTCCTTTAGAGCAAACAAATACTCATTTGGAAATTGGTCATTTGTAGTTGCATGATCTGGAAGTGTCAATCTAGATATAAAATTAGCTATCACATTGTCCTTTCTTGGTTTGTATACGATTTTCACATAAAATTTCTACAAAATTAATAGCTATATGATAATCCTTCGATTTATTCTAGGTTTTTTATCAGCTATCTGATTACTTAGTGATCAGTGCACACAAAAACTTGATATCTTGTAATATAATGGTAGAATTTGTTAAGAGCATATATAAATACAAGAAATTCCTTTTATGTGATAGTATAATTGAATTAAGCACCCGTGAGATATTTACTGACATAGTAGATGGCATAGAAATCATCACCATCCTTTTGTCCCAGTACTGACCCTATTGCATTGTTAGATGGATCAACATATATTTGAAAGGGTATGGTCCAATTTGAACCTCTCAGTACTGGAGAAATTATTAGTTTTTCCTTCAAAGTATTAAATGCTTGTTCATAGTCTCCTGTCTAGACAAACTCAATATCCTTTGATAACAATGTACTTAGGGGTTTAGCAGTTTTGCTAAAATCTAATATAAACCTCATATAGTAAACAATTGATCCAAGGAAGCTATGGATATCCTTTTGAGTTTTGGGTGTAGGTAGGTTTTGGATAACTTCTATCTTTTCCTATCTACCTTGATCCCATGTATAGAGATATGATGTCCTACAACTATTCCCTCCTACACTAGCATATAATATTTCTCATTACTCGGGGACAAATTAGTTTCCTCACACCATTGAAGTGTTTTCTCCAAATTTTCTATGTCTTCTTCAAAGGTTTCACCATAAACGGTAAAATCATCCATATATACCTCCATATTTTCTTCAATCATATCAGATAATATTCTCAAAACTTCCCTCTAGAATATAGCAGGTGCATTGCATAGACCAAAGGATAAAACTCAGTAATCAAGGGTTCCCCATGCACAAGTGAAGGTGGTCTTGTCTTGATCCTGTTCCCTTATCTGAATCTGGTTATATCCATTAAACCCATTTAGGAAATAAAAGTACTTCTTACCTGATAAGGTGTCAAGGACCTGATCTATGAAGGGCAGGTGGAAGTGGTCTTTCTTGGTTGCTTTATTCAACAACCTGTAACCAATACAAATTCCACTTACCATTCTTGGACACCACCACCAAAGGTGATACCCACTTACTATCTAAAATTAGGTAGATGAACCCAACTATGAGGAGTTTCTGAAATTCATATTTAACAACCTCATTCATAGCTGGATTCGTTCTTCATTGTGATTGTCTTATCAGTTTTATTTCATCTTCCAGATATATTTGATGAGTACAGGTTTTAGGAGCTATTCCTATCATATTTAAATAATCCCAGCAAAGGCACCTTGATTTTTGACTAATATTTTTCTTAGTTTGGTCTATTTTTTAGATGTCAACCCATAATTTATGTTTAATACTCTCCGAGGTGCAACTTCTATTTGTTCAATATTATGATCTTTACCTCCCATTAATGGCAATTATAGAGGAGGATAGAAGGGTTATCCTTGGAAAAAAATTGATTACCCTATCCTCATCACTCTCATCCTCTAGTTCATCAAGTGACATAATGGATTGAATAATTGATAGATCACTCATATTATAGTTCTCACATCCAGGTTCTCCCAACAAATCTTTAGATTGTGCAGGTGGATGGATGATCAAATTTTTTACCTTATCACCATCAAAAATGGTCATTTACCCATTTCTACAACTTATGTAGGCATCATCTGGTGCCAGCCAAGGCCTACCTAAGATGAGTGGATAACCACCCAATCCAAACTTAGATTTTAACACTAAGAAATATGTTGGGTACTCCTATGCATCCACTGCGATAGTTATGTCTTCCAGTATTCCTTCAAGGAGTACTATAGACCTATCTGCCAACTTAAGGATAGTTTTGGTTGGTTTCAGATTGGTTAAACTGAGTTTCTACATGGTTTCCTTGGGTATAACATTAATGGTATCCCCAAGATCTATTAATGTATTGGGTAAAAAATAGGCCCCAATTTTTATAGTTAAAATAGGGCTTCCTGGGTCTAAATATTTTTGGTTGTAGGTATTTCCTAGCATAATATCAGCTAGTTTTCCTACCAAATTAATTGCTTGTGCTATTTTTCTTCCTTGTTTTCTCAAAAACATATGTTTTATGGAATTTCTAAAAATAATAATGTCTTTTTTGGCCTAAAACAGAGGGATTGTGACTATTAGGTTCTTCAAACTAGAAAGAATATCAAATTTTGGTTGTATTGGCTTCTTGGGTTCCTGCAAGCTTTTTGGAAAAGGTGGAACCCCTTCTCTATTATTTATAGTTGTTGATTCTATAAGAGGTTATTCCTCTTCTATTTTTTCTATAAGATGTGATTCCTCTTTTTCTAACTCTGTTCTTTCCTCCTCTTCTACTAGAGGAGACTCTCCTACACCTACCTGTCTATCTGACCTTAATTGTATTGGATTGAAATCTACTTTGATATTATACATGGGGTACGTCTCATTCTCTATATGGTATGTTGGATGTGGTCTATTGTTTAAATTAGAAGTAGGTTCTACTAGAATTTGAGAAGATCTCAAAGTAGGGGGAGATGGCAGACTTGGCTATAGTGAAGTTGGTGCAAGATGTTGTGGATTTTGGATCCACACATTTTAATTTCTCCACTACTATCCAGGCTGATGGTATGGCATCCATGGATCAAGATTTTAAGGATTTGTTCCTTGGGTAAATTTATTCCAAGGTTGTTGTCCCCACAAACCTATGTTGGGTGGTTGAACTTGACCTTGATTCTAATAATTACTGGCCCCATAGGATGACATTCCTATTGGCATGTTGTTTCCCATAGGATACTATTCCCAGTTTATTCTATTACGCATAAATTATGCTTCTGTTACTTCTAGTTCCTCTCTAGATTTTGATAAATATGGACAAAAATTAGTTGTGTGATCTTTTTGACACAAAGCACACACTCTAACTTGTTCCCAAGATATTCATTTATTGCCAACATTGAAATAGGACATATTTTTGGTTCCTTCCTCAACATTTTGCCAACATTGAAGGTTCAGTAAATCTTCCTCAGATTGAACTACAAATAGATATTTATAAAGAAGCAATGTTTGTGTTCTTGATAAAACAACTATTTGGTCCTCTAAGTCTAGGTGGACTCCTACAAAATTTAAAATGGAGAGGTTATGTAGAAAGTAACCTAAACTGCTTCTAACACACTTTCTTCAGAATAGAAAATTACAGTCGGCTACTCCTGGAAAATGGTGCCTAAATATTGGGTAAAATATTAATTAGTTTTCTATTATATAAATCATTACCTTCATTTAATTGTCACCCCAAGACATGTCGTAAACTTGTGAGTAACCCTGCATTGTATATGCTTGTAATCTCCTTATAATCAGATGAGTCCCTTATATCCTATGGTTTAGAGGGTGTTGTTGTTTCATTGGAGTTCTTTTTTATCTTCCAAACCACTCAATCTAATTTGCACTATCAAAGAAATAATTGAAATGCTTTAAAATAAAAATTGCACACTTGCTGGAAATTGACAAAAAATAAGGGAAATTGCAATATTAAATTAAATTAAAAAAAAAAGGAAAATAAACTAAATTAATAGAAAATCGAGAAAATAAGGGAGGAATACTATTGAGAGTGAGCTCACACTTCCAATATATTCCATCTACGTTAAGTCATACATCAGATGCTAGTTGAATTTGATTAGAAAACTCAAATGAATTTTATTGAAATGTGTAAGAATTTACAGAGAAAATATGGGATCTATTTTGCAAGGATGGCCTACATATTTATAAGATATGTGGACATTCCTTGTTACATTCTAGAAGCAAATCAAATTTTTGATTTTTTTGTTACAACAATTCGTAGGAATAAAGTAGATAAAGCGAAATCATTAAACTTAAAATATATATTTAGCATATTCTATATTAGAATAGAATATGTCTGATATTTTGCTCTACCCCATTACATTGATTTTATTTTATTGTTAAAAAATATATGCCATGTGGTTGTTGATATTGTCCCTGGTCTGCATCCATAACTAAAATTGCATCCGCACCCATCACTGAAATTACCATTATGTTCTGTCGATAATAAGAATCATGATGTATTTATGTGTTAACAGGAATTAGGCACCATATTTATAAAAGACATGAATCGAGAGCCATATATTTAAAATATAGGAATAAGGTTCCTAACGAGAGTCAGGCATCCAAAAATTAAGCACAAAACAGGAATCGAGCACCTAAATGAGAGTTGGGTACCTGACTTAGTTCTTCATCAATATTTACAATTTACCCATCAGCCTGTGTAATGTGCTTTATAAAATATTTACAAAATCCATGGCCACCACAATGATGGAAGCCCTCCCCCTCATCATTGAACCTTGTCAAGGTAGCACAGTCCAAGGGAGGAATATCATCAATGGCATCATTACCATTAACAAGGTGATACATTCCATCTCTCATAATAAGAAAGTGGGCTTTCTCCTAAAGCTCGATATGAACAAAGCTTTTGACTGGATCTCCTGTGACTTTCTCCTTGTTATCTTGATTAAGTTTGGATTTCATCCATAGTGGGTTGATATCATACAAGTGTGCATCTCTTCAGCATGGTTTTCAATTATTATCAATGGGTCTGCAGTAGGATTTTCAAAAGCAACAAAGGGATCATATAGAGAGAACCCTTATCACCATGTTTTTTCATCAACCTTGCTGAGACACTGGGAAGAGCCCTCAAATATACTCATGCTAGTGGGACCATCTCCAAAATCAAACCCGCTTCTTTGCTAGAAACTATGACTTACCAAAAATTTGTTTATGATACCATATTAGCTATCCTGATCTCTGTTGCTGAAGCTAGAATCATCAGTCAATTATCCATCTCTATGAGGATTCAGCTAGCCAATAGGTAAATTACTCCAAGGGTAAAATATTCTTCATCAACACTTCCCCTACCCACCATCAATGCATAGCCCAAGTCCTTTAGTACCCAATTGGTGACCTACCCTCGTACTACCTAGGTATTCCTCTCTTCATAGGCAATCCCTTGGATAGCATGTGGAACAATGTCTTGGATATACTCCTAAAAATGTTCGTAGGATGGAAAGTATCCCTCCTTAGCGAAGATTCCAAAGCCACCTTGGTCAATACATATCTCCAAATCATCCATGTCTACTTCCTATCCATTTTCAAAGCCTCGATGCTAATATGATCCAATATTGAGAAAATCTAGAAATGATTTCTTTGGGTAGGATAAAAAAACAAATGAAGGTTCCACCTGGTTTCTTGGGACAAAGTGTGCAATCCCAAATCCTAAGGGGGGATTGGTCTAAGGAGATTTGGTAAAATAAACCTTTCCCTCATAGCTAAAAAAGAGTGGAATATAGTCACTAATGTAGACATGGAATGGGTTTTTGTTGTTAAAAGGAAATACTTTCATCACCATAATCTCCTAAAGGATGGGGTCTCCCCTACTATCTCTACCTTTTGCAACTCAATCACACAAACTAAAGATATCATTTCCAAGGGTATCTTATGGCAATTAAACAATGGTAGACCTTCAAATTTTGGCATGATCCTTGGGTTTGTGATCACCCTCTCATTGATGACCCCACCCTTACTACCCTTAAGCAAATCACAAATCTTCTCTTTGGTAGCAAGGTCTCACACTTCATATTTTTCAACCTCGGTGGGCCTTCTTGGAAACCCATTTTGACCTCATCCATCCTTGTTAATCTCACAAATTCTACCAACTCTCTATCATCCATTCTCCACCCATTCATCATCCCCATCCTAGTTGAGCCTCCCAACATTTATATTTGGAGAGGGTGTGATGACGACCAATTTTCTATCAAATCCACATACATGTCGATGGATCAAACCCATGCCTATAATATCCCTATCAAGTTTATATGGCACAAGAATATTATTCCTAAAATCAAGTTCTCCTAGATGACATCCTAAAACAAGATCTAAACCCTAGATAATATCATATTTAGAGGTTTACATTTACCTAATTATTGTTACCTTTGCAATTCTATGTGGGATTCAGTGCACCATATCTTTATTGAATGTTCCTTTACTGACTCAGTCCTCGGTTCATGCCTTAAAATTTTCAATATTGCTTGGACCCACCCTGGCTCATTGGTCGACCTCTCCAACCAATGGTCCAACCCTTTAAGAACCCTAAAATCAAATACCTTTGGTCAATGTGCCTCCATCACCTATTATGGTAAATTTTACTTGAGTGTAACAATTGTGCCTTTTCCAATACCCCCAAACACCCATCATGGTGATAGGATCACCAAATTTGCTATAAAAAATGCATACTTGTGCCCTTTCTTTAGATCCCTAGGTCCTGGTATTGAATCCTCCATAGCCTCTTTCCTCCATATTTCTATGGAACCCATCATACCACCCATGCATCCCAATACCAGATTTAACATGAAGTGGATTCCTCCCCTAGAGGGTTGGCTAAATCTGAACTTTGATGGCTCTTCTAGAGGAAATATTGGGCCATCTAGTGAAGGAGGAATTTTTAGAAATCATGAAGGAAATATTATAGTAGCATTTGCTGAGAACCTTGGCATACTCACCAATAAAGTAGCGGAAGCTAAAGCCCTCTACCAGGGATTATTGATCACAAGAAATATCCATTCCAAACTAGTAGCCAAAGAATATTTCTTAAATATCATAAAGTACACAAAAACCACTAGGAATACCAATTGGAGGGTTAGAAATATTATTTTTGAAGCTAGATAAGCCCTCTTTAATCATCCTAATATTGTAGTGCAACATGTATTTAGAGAATCCAATAGTGTAGCCTAATCCCTTGCCAACATGGGCCACTCATAGTAGTCCCTTTGTGTCTGGTATGATGCCTTTTCCCCAAATTTCATTGAATCCATCATCAAGATCAGTCCAACCTCTCTTGATCCCTATATCTCACCTTGTCCACTGGTTCCCCTATCTTGTGGCCCCCCTTTTCACCTTCCATGTATCCCCTGCATCCTTCCATTTCTCATTCTACAAATTTGAATGCTTTGACCTATCCCTTCCATTTCCTTGTTAGACTATGACTCGTCCTACTTTTTTCCATGTGTACCCATTTAACCTTATATTTTCATGATTACTGATGGCCATCCAATGTCAAAACCCTTCACACCTTGTGCTTGGTCATAAGATATTTTTTAATTCTATTCACGATTTCATCATGTTTTTTCATGCTCTTTTTAGGTGAGATTATCCTTATGATATTTGATTGCAAATGATGTCCAATCAACATGGTGTGAAAAATGGTATTACCGTAATCCCTCACATTTTCAATCCCAATATTGTGCTTGATTTACATGGGATGTGTATTTGGGCCATCTATAGAATTCTTAAAAAATTTACCACCTTGAGCATTGTGCTTCCCCATAACAAGGTTGTCCAAAGTTCCACCATCAACTACTACACAATTGTGGTACCTTCCCACTATAGGTTTTGGGCTCCATTGGCTGACACACAACCCAATAGGAATTGCCATCCCAATAAGCATTGCCATATAAAATTTACATTGATCTAGTGTATTTCATATTTTGTTTACTTTAGCATGCATGCTTGTTGGCCCTTGAAGAATCATCCCGTTGTGGCTGATCCACAACACACCCCAAAATTGGGGACCCACATTTTTTGCGTGCTTTCACAAAAAATCTCAGTGACCCAGATGCTAAAAATAAAGAAAAATGGGCAAAATTGCACAAGGATGAAAAGTGTCACGAAATCATGACATGTTGCGTGGTCATTGCCAAAAATAGAAAAGTGTCACGAAATCACGACATGTTGCGTGGTCGCTGCCAAAAACAAAAAAGTGTCATGAAATCGTGACATGTTGCTCTGTTGCGGCTGAAAGAGGAGAGAGAAATACAAATGAAAAAGTGTCACGAAATCGCGACATGTTGCTCCGTCATGGCTGAAAGAGGAGAGAGAAATACAAAATAAAAAAGTGTCATGAAATCGTGACATGTGGCTTCGTCGCCGCTGAAAGAGGAGAGAGAAAGACAAAATGGAAAGGCGTAGCGAAATCACGACATGTCGCAAAATCGTGGTCAACGTAGTCAGCGGCAGTTGGTGGGCGAAACCGTCATGAAATCATGACGTGTTTGATTTTAGCGGCTTGCAAGTGGGCGGAAGGTATGAAATAGAAATGGTAGCGAAATCATGACAAAAATGATCCAAAGGTAGCAAGGCGCAGCAGTGTAGCGAAATCATGACAAAAATGAGCCAAAGGCAGCAAGGCGTAGAAGTGTAGCGAAATCGCAACAAAAATGAGCCAAAGGCAACAAGGCATAGCAGTGTAGCGAAATCATGACAAAAATGAGCCAAAGGCTACAAGGCCTGGTAGTGTAGCGAAATCATGACAAAAATCGACACAATGTTCATAAGCCGAAAGTGGTAACAAAATCGCGTAACTTTTGAGAAAGCGTGCCCACCAGAAAAAGCATCATGATTTCGCGATAGGTTGCAACGAAGGTGCCCAAAGTGGAAAGACATCATGAAATCACGATAGAAAGCAGCAGGAGCAGCCCAAAATGGAAAGCATAGTGATTTCGTGATGGAAAGCCGGTAAAGCAGTACGAAAGTGAAAAACATAGCGATTTCGTGACAGAAAGCCCCAGGATAGTTCTAAATGAAATGGCATAGTGATTTCGCACAAGTTTTGGAGGAAACATTCCGGAGTGAAAAAACGTCGCAAAATCGTGACAGGTTGTAGCCAAAGGAGTGCCGAGTGAGAAACATCATGAAATCGCGATAGGTTGCGGTCGAGAGTGTACGAAACAGAAAAGCATTGCGATTTCACGACATGTCACGTTTTCGCTGGGAAAGAAGGCAAGAGGGCTGTTGGCCAAAAAATGTCACGATTTACATGGGACTATTATAGAAGGTGCAGAAAGCGTGAGACACGTGGCATACAGGTGTCAGAGTTGCAGAAGCGTTACATGTAACAAAAGATTTCAAACGTTTTTGCATAGAGTATGAATCAAAAGCAACGAAAAGGTGAGGAATTTGAAAAGACGCATTCTGGAAGATGAAACAAAGCGACGCAGGGTGAATCGAAGAGCCGCACCAGACAGTATAAAATCAGAAGCGTAGATTGAATAGAGGGTTAGAAATTGCTGCTAGCAGGGTTGCAGAGACAAAGGCTATAAGACATTCTGGACCTGCACTTGGAGCAATTTCCTTTCATTTGTTCTAGATTTGTTTAACCTGGAACATTCTGTCATTGTAACTAATATACCATTTAATACAGAAATACAGCAAGTTGGCATTTCATTGATGAGAAAGAGGGAGTCATTTCTGCATGCATGATTTAATGTTTATCTTCCCCTTTTAGATTTTTAAGGTTAATAGATGGAGTTTAATGCGAGTTCTCTCGGTTGCTTCAAGTGAATGCCCAAAATCTAAAATTACAGCAAAACCCTAGAAACCCACACCTAGCTTATCAGGATTGTGTGAATGTGTAGATTCAATAGGTTAGGTTGCATGTAGAAAACCTCATTATCTTCGGTTTCATCAAATTGAGATGGCAGCATTCTGACCGTAGTTTAGTTTCATTTTCATTTGCATTTCTTTTATTTTCAAACCCTCATTTTAGTTTCTGCATTTTAATTATTCTCATTCAAGTAAATAACTAAAAATCCATCAAAGCCTAAGATCAAATAGATTTATTTCTTATATTTATTCACTTGGAGTCCATTGCAAATTCAAATTAAATAAACCACAGTGCCCCTTGTTAACATCCACTTGCAACCCTAAGGTATTCCTAGCCTCTAAATTGAACAACATCTTTGGTAAGCAAAAATCCAGCATAACAGGAACCTTGGAGAAATTATTCTGTTATAATTTCTTTGCAAGCAGAGGATTTTTGGACTCAGATCCTACCGAAGAGTGTGCTTTCACAATTGGGTGAAAACACAACTCAACACATCCTTACAAAAGGCTCCACCACATTGCCTATTCACATTCTATTAAACCCAACACCAAGTCCCTCTATCCCTGATCCTACATGGCCATCCTTGAGCCCACTGTACGTCAGCTCGACCCTATCATTGAGGACATTTTGAAGAGCAATAATTGCCTACCCTTATTGCTCAAATTTGTAAGCAATGAGGAAGATATTTCCAACACAATTATGAATGCTTGGAATAATGGTCAGCTCACAATCATAGGCCTCAACTTCATGATTGATGTTTGATTTATGGTGGATGTTACTGGGCTCCTTCTTAATGGTAGGAGAATTTAGTGCAACAAACACATGATGGTGATAAAGTTGGATTTATTCCTTGAGAAAGGTAAGGACCTTCTCACTACTGATGGCAGTATCGAGAGGACAAAAATTCATGGGCCATGGGATCATGTCATGATCTATGTCCTCCAATACTTTACCATTGATAATATTGATCCCACATTGTGTAGATTTCATTTATATTTTTTAAACCACTTCAGAGGGAATAAGAAAATGAATATACCAGACTACCTATTTAGGTCCATAGAGATGTCTATCACTAATATCAGGACTGGTAAATCCCATTACTCCATTCACTATGGTCTGCACCTTATACTCTATAAGCATACCCTGGATGTGTTTACCAAAATAGCTCTAGTTGCTGCTTATCCCACCCCTCCCTAGCCTACCCCTATCCCTCCTAGGACCTCTTAGCCTTCCCCTTTGCCCTTCCTTTCCTATCCTCCCACCTATCCTACCCTTAATAATATTATAGATAGTAGTAGTCATGAGACACCCATTCATGAGGTGCTGAGTGATTATGGTGATCTTGATTAATCCTCCCCTTCTCTATCAAAACCCAAAGATGATCCATTCATTGAATTTGAGCTTAAACATAGGGCCATGAAGTGGTAATCCTCTAAATTCCTTTAGAATCCCATGGATATGTTTTACCTACACCTGAATAAACTTAATATGGAGATGTTTTCCCTAAAAAAAAGCTTTGAGCCAACCAAGGAGGTCAATGGTAAGGTGTTTTAGTCAAAGGAGCTTGCGAAGGAGGATGGTGAGGTAGTTTAGTCGAAGTATCTTATGAAGAAGAAAGACAATGGTTAAGCCCTACATATATTTGTGCTCACCCACCTTTCCAGTTCGGTGGCCACCCTATTTATAGTGGCTAACTCATTCAAATCCATGTGGACAATATTTAATTAGGTGGCTAAGTAACTCGATGCTGCTCACGCCCAACTCAACATAATTTTCAAGTAATTGAATGAGTACAAAATTACCTTAGACAACAATTAATTTTTTTTTTTTTCATTGTGGGGTTTCTCCCAAGTATGGGCCCATTATTCTGGATGGGATCACCCCCTTTGCTCTACTTCCATTTTTGTTACGTTCCTTGGATTGTTTTATGACTTGGCTAGAACCCTCTCATGGGCTGCATGTTGTTACAGTCATTAGGTATGAATTTTTTATTCCTATTCTGGTTGTACTAAGGTTTTGGGGTTCCTTTCGAAACCCTTTTTTTAATAAATTTTTCTTCTACCGACCAAAGAAAAAAATTATTAAGGCTTAAAAATCCATCAACCTTGTCAGATTTTATTTTCTCTTCATTTTGTTCTTTGTAACAAGTAATGGTTTTATCTATAACTTTTCATACCTCTTCAAACTTGAATTATGTTCTAAGTTTCATATTCTAGATAACATAATTATTCCCCTTTAATAGTTGGGAATAAGGTAACAAAACCATTGGTGAAAAACTACCCATAATAAATCTTCACAAAAGTGAACAACTTTGATTCCACTACATTGGCCTAAAAACTATATTTCAGTGAGTATATATATTCCTATACTCATGATTTAATTGATGCCTCGAATTAAGAGAATAATAGTGTCTTGTACATGAAAATAAAAATTGAAGTATGTTTTCTCCTACAAGAATGATTCATGGAATATTCCTCAAAATATTATTTGTTTTCTAAGATATTATATATGACTTTTATTTTCACATGTAGTAATTTTAATACATTATATTGCTTTTAGACTATAAATATGGAA
Source organism: Wollemia nobilis (assembly GCA_028583015.1). Taxonomy (NCBI): domain Eukaryota; kingdom Viridiplantae; phylum Streptophyta; class Pinopsida; order Araucariales; family Araucariaceae; genus Wollemia; species Wollemia nobilis. Next base: position 18,896 of record JAQPPZ010003360.1, read on the forward strand.
AAATTAAATCATTGAAACATGCTTTGTTCACATATCACTTTGTGATTTTTCATAGTAAAAAAAATTACTTTTTGAAAATATATTTGATGATCCTCCTTCTAATGTTTGAAAAATGCACAAAACATACTTGATTGCTCACAAACTACCTAAAAATCCTTTGTTTTGAATGGGCCCATGATTCATCCATAGATTGATGTCACCCACATTCTTCTAAAAGCATCTATTCACTATGTGTCTTTTGTAAACATTGTCTAGAAAGGGCCTTTCTTCTTTTCACTTTGATACAATTTTAGTTGGTCTTATTGGATATTGCATGTCCCTTGGGTGGTCATTGATTTATTGAGAAAAAAAAGACTACTTTTTTAATGCTCAAACTTTGTTATATACATTGTTGTGATCCACTACTCAACTTATTATGGGTTTGAATATGGTTAGTGTATGTAGAATAATTCACCAACATCTATCTTCTTAGAAGGAGAGGAATTTTTCCAAGTCAAATGTTTTTTCATTTTTCTTAGTGAGGTAGCTTCAATTACTCAACCAAACATTTGAAACAATCACTGGATCAAGAGGAAAGTAGGTAAATATCAACTAATCTTAAGAAGCACTACGATGCAAAATTTTTCCAAGCATAAAAGGGTACCATATTTAAATGATGATGTTAATAGTAAGCATAAAAATATCTAGCATTCAACACGGCTAAAGATCAAAATTCAAATGAGATAAAAGAGCCCAAATTTTTTATTTTTGCATAAAACCTAGATTTTGACTAAGTATGGTACATGGAAAAATGTTAGGATCTCACTATTAAAAAATAAGCACACTCACACAAAATACTGAAAAATAACTCAAATACATCAAATAATTCAATAATACTATGCAGAAATTAAATGCAGAAATGGAACAATCTCACAATAATACATAATCGTAGGGCTCTTCAAGGGTGCAACCTCCTTCAATATTTCATTAGCCTGCAAAAAGATGAATTCGTACATGGCTTCATATATTTTAAATAAAAACATCATGCAACCCTACCTAAAGGCTCAAGAGTTGGCTTACATGCAAAATGCCACTCGAGCTAGAATCTCCTACCTACCATAAGTTACAATCTTGATAAAAGCAGTTACATGAGATTGTGCCACTTGGCTAGGCACCATACTTACCACATACATTGCAAAGTATTAAAAAATAATATTATAATGGGATCCCCCACATTGAAAGTGAGTCATTACATAAGTAAATGAAAATTACAAAATGGCATTAGGATAGGATCCTAATATGTCCTTCCCCTTCGAAAATCTTTGTCCTCAAAGCTAAAAATGAGGGAACTAGTGCTGGAGCTGATGGAGAGACTCCCATGTAGCATATTCTTGATGGAGCCCATACCACCAAATAAGAACATTTGTGATGGTACGGTTGTAGAGAGTGCGAGTTCGATGATCCAAAAATTGTTCAGGTTCAAGTAATATGGACCCTTCTTCATCCAATTTTGGTAATACTGACTAAAACTGTACCTATGTGCCCATAAATTTTTTGAGAGAGGAAATATGGAAAACATGATGGAGATTGGAGGTGAGCGGAAGAGCCAATTTGTAAATAGTGGAACCGCTTCGTTGAAGAAATTGGTAGGGTCCATAGTACTTTGCAACAAGATTCTGGTACCGATGGAGTTGTAGAGATGATTGTTTGTACAATTGAAAGTGAAGGAAGACCATATTGCCCACATCAAAGCTACACTCAAAATGATTCGAGTCAGCCTATTATCACATCCAATTTTGGGCCATGTCCAAATTTTGCTTCAACTTGTAGAGAACGTTGGTATGTTGGCTAAGAGTAGTGTCGACTACTTGGACGTTGGAGCTTGCTAGAATGTATTCAGAAGGCATGAGTGGAGGGCACCCATAAATGGCCTCAAAAGGTATGAGTTTGGTTGTTGTATGATTTGAATTTTTGTACCACCATTCGGCTAAATTAAGCCACTTAGCCCATTGAGTACAATGATATGATGCAAAGAAATGAATATAGGTCTCCAAACATTTATTTATAATCTTAGTTTGACCATCCGTTTGTGGATGATAGGCTAAAATCATTTTGAGTTGAGTTCCTTGCAACTTAAATAATTATTGCTAGAAATGACTAGTGAAGGTTGGGTCTCAATTGGACACAATGGAGGTGGGCATACCATGAAGGCAAAAAATAGAATTGAGAAATATTTAGGCAATGATGGAGGCTATGTAAAGATGGACAAGGGAAAAAAATGAGTATACTTCGAAAGGCGATCCACTAACACGAGAATAATAGACTTATTTCTAGATTTAGGTAACCCTTCTATAAAAATCATGGAAATATCAGTCCAAACCTAATCTAGAATGGGCAAGGGTTGAATAGTACCTAGAAAACATCATTTTATCTTTCATCTGTTGACAGGTATCACAAGATGCTAAAAAATCAAGGATGTCCCATTTCATACA